>JAOTRO020175525.1:0-11842 GCA_028566515.2 Pyracantha coccinea | reverse complement strand
TCTTTTTGGGATGGATGAGTTTCACCTTTCCAAGAGTTTCAATGCTTTTAACAACCTTGGCAGCGCATCTGTGAAATTCCATCTCCGGAATTTCATTATTTAATTACATATCTATTTTTTTTTAATTATGTATTTCGTATTTGCATTATTTTTATTTTAATTTCTGTTAATTTTAGAATTTGAATCTTATAATTATAAGGTATGAATTTTCATAATTAATCTTTTAATATATGTATACGTTTTGAGGTCACAATTAATGTTTTTAAATAGATCTTGATCACATGAACGCATAACCGAAAGACGTTTGCAAATTGAAGTTATAACGAAGAAGTTATGTTGAAGTTATTTATTGGGAAGGACCCATCAAAGAGGGGGTAGCCCCATTTATTGGTGGAAAGAACCAATGAGAAGGGGGGAGAGAAGGCCCAGCTGGCGGATCCCACACATGACCCGCATGCCCGATCTCTGACCCGGTTCTTGCACCAAATTTTCCTACGCCACTCAGCGGCTTCCCATCTTGCAATTCCACATCAACTCGAGTCGATTTGGTCCCGGTTTCAATATGAACAGAGTCGTTGGGGTTCGCAAGCGCACGGCGGGTATCTCACAATTGCCGTGACTTTCGTTGTCGTCCACCGGAGCAAGATCCAAGCAAGGATCGAAGCATTGGAGGTCGGGTGACGTTGAATCGACAATCACCTATTTCTATTTCTAGGATTTCCGGTGAACCATGTCGAAATCCAGGTGTTTTACAGCTGAACTGGACCTCAGCCCATGTTTGAAAATTCATCCTTGTGACTTGTTCTACCAGCTTGTGCAATTTGGGGACGATCAGAGATAGTCGGGAACTCAAGTTTCCGTTCACCAAAATTGTTGTGAGAATGATAATCCTGGTTGTCATATGTATCCGTTATATAGCCTGGAATCAAGTGAATCATGCTTGTCGAATTCTAGAAATTGAATGATTCTAAATCTCTATTTGTCTGCTAGGAAGTGCCACGAGGATTGTCGACATTTAGAAAAAGATGAATTTCAAATGGCTTGATTGCGTCTGAGGGTACGTAGGCAATCTAACAGGAAAGTTGGATGCAACCATGATAAAAGAAATGTTAATGCACTATTGATTCGTTAAGTTGCGTTTGGACGTGTCTTGGATGTGAGGCATGAAAGATGAACAGTTTTTTAATGACGCCATGTGTCGATCCTAAACGTATCTCGGAATTGAAACGTGACAATTTTAATTCATTACAAATCATAGGCGTCACTCTCAAACCGGCATTCCATCTCAACTACCGGTATATATAAATATGAAATATTATCATCCCCTCACAACTATGTAAGTTGTAACACCTCTCTCTCTCTCTCTCTCTCTCTCTCTCTCTCTGTGTAAATTGGAAGTTTAAATTCTGTGTTGTGAACTCCGTGTGTTGGAAGTTTAAATTCTGTATTGTGAACTCCGTGTGTGAAGCATTGTGTAAGTCGCTTAGCAGTTGGCATTCTCTCTCTCTAGTTTCTTATATATAAAATCTACACAATAACGTTGGTTTAGTATCCATCGCTTTAACTTTTTCTTTTTTCAATCTGTCTTCTGATCTCAGACGTCTATGGAACCTCAGCTCACTGCTCCTAACCAGTTCAAGGTAACTTTTTAGCTACAAAACTTGTATGTAATTTGTTTTTTTACTTGATTTTATTGGAAAAAGTTGTCTGGTTTGTACTAAATGGATTTATGAACGAGCTGAAGCATTGAGCCATGATCTCACTCTACCATCTCCGTTTCGGGTTGTTGCAGTCACTTGACTTGCATTGCTCTGATATTTCTGTAGCTAGTGTTCTACAGAATACCGCTTAAGACTGTTTTCTCGTGCATTTACTTTCTGAATCGGAGATTTTTAACAACGGGGATGGGGATTCAAAGTTTCTAACTGAGGACAATTTTCAATTGGTTAGAATCCATTACTTGAACGAAACTAGATCTTGTGGAATCATATTGAATAGAGAAGAGGAGAAGTGTCACTAGTTGTTGGTTAATATCTGGCTAAATTTGATCGATTGGACCTAGCTACCGTTCTCATTCCGATTTTGCGATCAGCATGCATCACCTAAATTTTGAGTTGATAATATGCAGGAGACATGGAAGCACACACTTCTTTTGTCATTTCAGAGCCTTGGAGTAATATATGGTCAAATGAGTACTGCTCCCTTATACGTCTTCGGGACATTGACTGCAGATGATATCGAATCAGAGAAGACCGTTTATGAACTATTCTCCTTCATTTTCTGGACTATTAACATCATTTCTTTACTCAAGTATGCATTTATAGTATTAACAGCTGATGACAATGGAGAAGGTAATGTTCTGGTTTCGTCACAAGGGCAAGAATTTATTTTCCAAGATTTTGCATTAGATTAACCTTTTACTTTAACTTTGTTGTAGGTGGTACTTTTGCTTTGTATTCACTTCTGTGTAGGCATGCCAAAGTTGGTTTGCTTCCAAATGACAGTAGTGCTAATGACGTTATGCATTATGAGACGGGAAGTCCTTTCAAGATAAAGGCGGAATCAAGGGCTCGAAGAGCCATAGAAAAACATAGAAGTAGCCATTATTTCATGTTGTTCCTGGCTCTTTTCGGTTCCTGCATGACAATTGGCATTGGGGTGCTTACCCCAGCTCTTTCTGGTTTGGCATTCCTCATTAACTTTTTGTAAATTATACTGGAAATTCATCAAAAAATTTACTTTCTGCATCGAATTTATGCCAAATTTGATCATATGTACCGTTAATATCAGATTGAATGATTTGTTTTCTGTTCTTTTTCTTAACCAGTCTATTCAGTTTCATCTGGAATTCAAAGATCATTGTCAGATATTTCACACAGAAGTAAGAGCTGCCTGTAAATTCAGTTACAGAAATATATGTTTCTTTCAACCATCCTTTAATCACCATATTATCAGCCACTACTCTGACACAAATCTATCTCGTGGCTCTTAATTTCTAACCAGTTTCAACGTCGGAAAAACAAAGGGAGGCCATATCTAGAGCTTTAGATAAATGTGAGTATTCTGTCATCGAGTAGATACATCCATTGAATTTGTTCCACTTTCTTGCTTGTGTTGTTTCGTAGTCAGTGACCTAAAGAAGGTTGAATACATTTCCCATGATAACTAACTTCACACCTGGAAAATTAACATATAGACAGTAAATAACACATTTCTGAGCCAGTCAATCATGATAGCTAAAGTTTATCCACTTCCCACGGCATCTGCTATACCGGTCATGATTTGGATATCCTATTTGTTTCAGATGTCCCGGTTGCCACTGCATCTGCTATATTGGTGTGCCTCTTCACACTACAGCACTACGGGACTCGTAAAATTGGGTTTATTTTTGCTCCAATTATCGTCGTTTGGCTGTTCTTTATTGGTGGAGTGGGTGTATATAACATTTTCGACTTGAACAAAGAAATTCTCCTTGCTACCTCCCCCATGTACATGTACAGATTTTTCAGGAATATTCACAGCAAAAGTTGGAGGTCATTAGGCAGCATTGCTTTATGTGTAGCAGGTTTTATTCTATTCCGCTTCAGCCATATATTCTCATGAGCTTCATATAACGCTCTTGTTTTATTTTGGAATCAGATGTTTTCACTGGACCTTGTTTTTCATCCAGAAATACTGTTTCTCTTGCAGGATCGGAAGCAATGTTTACATCTCTAGGTCATTTCAGAAGGAAATCAGTCAAGGTTTTTCATACATCTCATATTCTTTCAATCATATCTAAGTGTAGTTCGCAATTGAAATGAACTTACGGACGGTGTCCTGCTGCAGATGACATTTGTATGCTTCATATATCCAGTCCTTGTTTTAAGCTACGCCGGTCAGGCTGCATATATCTCCAAAAACTTGGATGTTAGAGATTTCTATCATCTCAGTGAATCCATACCTAGTAAGTTGTATGATTTTTTTATTATTTGTTTTGTCTGCAATTTTTGAGTTATCTAACGTGTGGAATGGATTGTGTATGAAAATTCCAGCACAAATTCGCCACTGGTTTGTAGCATTTTCCCTTCTTGCTTGTGTTGTGGGAAGCCAGGCAACCATAACAGCATGTTTCTCCATTATAAATCAGTGTCTGGCACTTGGTTGTTTTCCGAGAGTAAAAGTTATTCATACATCAGATAAGATACACGGGCAGGTCTACATTCCTGATATCAACTGGCTATTACTGGTTCTAAGCCTCGTTGTTACGATTGGTTTCCATGATATTATCAAAATTGGTAGCGCGACAGGTATTTATTTCCCAACTATCCGTCTTCTTTAGTACTATAGTGAACTAGTACAAAAACTCCTGACATGTTTTTTTCTCACCAGAAATGCTTGTAACAACAATTGGTTATCTAATCGATGTTAGTTAAATCTTCCACAGGTTTGGCTGTAAGTTCTGGAATGCTTGTAACGACTTGTCTCATGTCACTCGTAATTGCGCTATACTGGGAGAAAAGTTTGTTCGAGTCCGTTTGCTGTCTAATAATCTTTGGATCCATTGAGGTGATGTATGTATCGGCTTGTATGTTGAATTTTCACAAGGGAGCTTGGTATTTGGTTGTCCTTTTGGCGTTGTCCTTGACTATCATGCTTTCATGGCATTACGGAACCAAGAAGAAGCTCGAATTTGATATACAGAACAAGGTCTCTGCAGAATGGCTTACAGGCATTAGCCCCGGCCTAGGAGTTACTAGGGTACCCGGGATCGGTTTAATTTATACTGATATAGTGACAGGAATTCCAGCTTTCTTCTCACACTTCATTACCAATCTTCCAGCTTTTCACCAAGTTTTGATTTTCGTGTCCTTCAAGTCTCTGCCAATGCCTTATGTCCCTCCAAGTCGGAGGTATCTTGTTGGCAGGGTTGGCCCGAGGAATTTTAAGATATATCGCTGTGTTGTGAGATATGGATATTGTGATCCTATTAGGGACACTGATAATTTTGAAGAACAGATTATTAGTTCGATTGGTGAATTCATTTGCATGGAAGAAAATGATTTTGATTCCCAAAATTCATCCGAAGGAAGAATGGTGGTTATTGGAAAGCCACCAGCTGATGGAACCGGAAGTGCTTTGATTCCTTTGAATTATACAAATTCATATGAGATGGAGTGTGTAAGTATGGCGAGCAACGAAACTCGGTCTCCATTAGGTGATGCAATCGAGAGTGGTTTTACGCCTGTGACGAGAAAAAAAGTCCGGTTCATGTTGCCTCGGAATAGTCCGCAAATGCACGTATCTGTGAGGGAGGAGCTACAAGAACTGATTGATGCTAGGGAGAGTGGGACTGCATACTTCTTAGGGCAGGTGCATTTAGCAGTGCGTGACGGATCAGACATTCTAAAGCGATTGCTGATCATGACTTATGTGTTTCTTGATAAAAATTGCAGAGAGCCTCCAGTTGCACTCAATATTCCTCATGCTGCTCTTGTTGAGGTTGGCATGGTCTGTCGCATATGAAATGTATTGCCAGACGCCGTGCGGGCAGGGGATCGAGCAACGAGTTGTGCAGAGAGCGAGAGGAGAAAAGGAGGAGGACAGAATCTGCGATCGGAGGAGATATAAGAAACCAGTACTGCTAGTTTAAGTTTCTAACTTGTACTACAAGATGTCGGGAGTAAAATCTCCACTGCATATATGAACAAGTATTTGTGGCCAGGAGTAATGCTACGTGCATGCCTAGCATATCCCTTAAGCGGTGGATCGGGAAGAGATCATCTCCAGATCTCACCCACCAAAGCTATTTAGTTTACTCATTCGAATCTTTGAAATTTGATTCAACGGTTATAAATAAAGAGCCTTTTAAAAAGTTATAATAATTTTAACTGTTTGATAAAATTTTAAGGATTCGTATGAGTGAACTTGGTGGCTTAGGTAGGAGAGATCAGAGAGGATCTCTTCCCCGGTGGATCACATTCACCTGTTAAATTAATTCTCTTGAAGTATTCAACGCGATTGATCACTGATATTTTTACTTTCGGTATAAAACCAAGTTATTTAATACCAAATTAGAATAGCTAAGAACCCAATAGGATCCTCTTCGGATTCTTTTGGTGGGGATTCTGGGGATCTATGAATCGTGTCTGTTAATTGTAAATCATGCGGTTAGTTTTTGTCAAGTACTGTGCATATTTATTTTTGAATAAAAATATTTAAAATAATTTATGACCGCATGATATACAATAAACAGACAAGATTCACAGATTTCCTAGATTCTCAAAGATCCGGCCAGGATCTAGACTAGAACACTTTCAAAGTAATAAAAAAGAAGAAAAAAATTATCCTTTACGAGACTTGCCTGTCGTGTCATCCTCTACATAATTAATTGATTCAAATTTACTGCCAAATATTTTTGGTAATAAAAATTTGACAATTATTTTAAAACAAAACGGTGAACTCATTGAACGATCCACGAATTTGTTTTCATACCTTTTTATTATTGATAAAAAAAAATTGATTGAAATTTACAGCCAAACATTTTTGGTAATAAGAATTTGACAATTATTTCAGAACAAAAACGGTGAACTCATTGAGCGATTCACGGATTTGTTTTCATAATTTTTATTATTTTATTAACAATAAAGTTAAGTAAGTTGAGATTTCACTATACTATATACCATAAGTAATATGAGGAACAATATGATGGATGATTAAACTCACTATAATAAAATATATATATATATATATATATATTTTAAAAGGTTTAAATTTCCATTAGAAAAATTCAAATAGATCCATGCAGGGTGAGATATAGTTGCCCCAAATAAATATGAACGATGACAATACAGAAAAGATATTCAGGAATTTGAAATTTGGAATCCTCGCTATAAACTCATGCATGCCTATTGTTATTGTGGCTATATGGCCTCCAGGTGAATAATATGATGGATGATTAATACAAATTACTAGTGTATTAATACAAATGAAAGCCATATTAATTATATATTAGACTATTAGTTATGAATGGGGGTCCTCCTTCTAGCTGGGGTGTAATCCATGACCAGGAACTCCAAATCTTGTCCAGTAGTGAGATTTTTCTCTCGTTTTGTTTTGAATGAATTTGCATGAATGGTCTTGACGGCTTCGTCTTGAACAAGATCTGCATCTTTTTTGTCGATCCCTATAACTCCTGATGATGCATTGCGTGAAAGTCAACAAGGAAAAGATTATCATATCATATCATATATTACTACACATTAATTAAAGAAAAAGAGAATTTACCATAATCTAATTAAGTATAAGGAAAGTAAAACTAGAATTTGACGCGAGAGTAAAATGAACGTATGTCTACCATCAACAACGACGATTGAGATGATGAAGATCAAAACCACGAACGCAAAAACGCGCTTGTTTAGCCCTAACACCGCCATTGCAACTGTTTGAAAATCGAGGAAATTATTTGAAATTGAAAATGTGTTTATAAGTTCTTGGCAAATATTAAGGTATGTTTCTGCAGCTTGTGCACCTTCCTCTTCCGCTGGCTTAATGAATTTGCTTCCTATGTGTGTGAAGTTATCGTGACTCTAATTGGATATATATGTGAATCTGGGGGCAACTGGATGATGGAGTGTAAGTTAACGTAGGCATAAGCAAAGCCAGAGGTTTTGAGCATATGATGTTAAATTATAATATCAACTTCAGTCAAATCTTCGTACGGACATAATAGTCTCAACAGTAACTTACTATTGTTTTTTTTTTCTTTTCTTCTCATACATGTACAGCTAGTTTTCTTGAATAATAATTTTGATGACATAATGTGCTTGCCCTATACATTTTTTTTTGTCAAAGCTTGCCCAATACATAGTATAGTAAAATCTTGCTGTTCCCTTATGTTGTACGTTTATGTGTAAGTAGAAGCTAATTTTAACAAATTACGTAGTAATTAAATATCAACGTCATAGGCGAACGCGAAGAATTAAACAATCTCAAAATAAAAACACGAGAGATTTACATGTTCGGCGTAAAATCTAAGTCACGGGCGAATCACGGCGAAAAATTTCATTAAATTAACAAATGAAGATTACAAAAAAGTGTTTAACTCTCACAACCAAAATCCCACAAATTACAATGCCTAAACCAAACGAATAGAGAACCCATAACAAACAAAGTAGTCTCTCCCCCCAAATTATTCTGTAATTCCCAAACTCATAAATTGAATCTTACCAAATTGGCGTTCACGAGACCGGTTCAGTGTTGATCAGTTTAGCAGCTTCAGACTTCCTATTCATTTTTTTCTCAACGAAGAGCATCGCGACGGATATACACATGGGCTTCTTCCAACTAGGAAACACTAACAGGATCCTTGCGCAAGATTTCACCTCGAATTTGTTCAAATTCGGATTCGAGGCCAGCCAAAAAAATATGCATTCTCTGGCGTTCAATGGATTGTCGATACGCTTTCACATAGTCTTCATCCTTCATAGTCACCTTGTCACGGCAGTTCGCATGTTCTTCATTTTTTTTTCTTTCTGTTTTTTTTCAAACCTAGCTCATGATGTCAAGTTGGAATTCGTAAATGCTTTAATACTATTCTTCTCACTGTGAGGAAATATGTATAGTTGTAACCCTAATCACAATTAATCTAAGAAGTCTATTAAGAAAAGGAATCCTCAATATAATCAACTAAAATCGCATTCCTATTCTACTATATTCTAACAAAATAGAATTCCAAAACGCAATAGGTAATACAAACCAAATTTTCGTATCATCCTAATTTTGAGCTGCAAAACAACACTTTATATTTCTGCTTTTGGTGGCTTCTGGCCACCAGCTGTATGAAAAAGATAAGGTATATATATGCGTATAACTAAAACTTTGAAGCCTTAATTAGTTACTTACGTACCGGTACTTACGTGCTTTATATACATATTTTCTCCCATGCCTTATAGCCAGGATTAATTTGAGATATTATACGTAAATATTAGAGGAGGGCGATAAGCCAGCATGTACATATATATGCAGGTGGTTGCAGTTGATCGATCGAATTATTTGTGAACAAACATATGCATACATAGACGGTAATCATTCAGTTTATTATTAGATTAAGAACTAGTTGGTATTAGACCAAAAAGCAGTTGGTATAAGCTGATCAACTTTCGAATGGTTATCCTATCAATAGCAAGAAAATTTAAAAATTATTTGAGGAAAATTAATCAGAAGTTTCTGATAAATTGGCACTTGGCACAAATAATTGGGAGGCATGGTGGCGCCATATCAGCTGAGCTGTATGTATATGATCCATGAAGGATACAGCCATGTCACAGAGAGAGAGAGAGAGAGAGAGAGAGAGAGAGAGAGAGAGAGAGAGGATGGGGTGCATCAGTCGTGCTCCAACCACATGGTGTCCATCAGGAGCATCACGTGAAGTATTTATATATTTCCTTAGCGTGTACATGACTTGGCTCCTTAACAACTACTCCTAATAAGCACATGGGGCTTTGTTGCAAGGTCGGAGTCAGAAATTTTTATAAGGGTGAGCTAGCATTCTTTTATCTGTATTAAGTGACTTGTTTTGTTTTAGGAGTTGTTAACGTAAAGTATAGAGTAATTTTTAGTTCAATGGGATGAGTTAATTTTCGCTAAGTGGATGAATTTCATAAGAATATAGCACCAAAAAATTATATACTAGAATATTTCACTAGATTGGAGCCCACTCTAGCTTAAGGTGGCTTCGCCCTTATTTTGTTTGTAACTGAGCTATTCCTGTTAAAAAATCTGTTAATAAGTGAGTCAATTTTGTGCGTTTAAATATCACTGTTGAGTTGATAATTTCGATTTCAACATTTATATTTTTCAACAAACATAAACTAGAACATGAAGTCTATCTTTAATGATTAGTCATGCATGTTAGAGCATCTCCTATAAATATAGCTCTTAAAATACAAGTTTGTTGACGTACTTGCAGTCGGAAAGGGATCCTCTCCAGATCCCTTCCACTAAATTCATCAAATCCACCAAATTCACCAATTCAGGTCCTTGAAATTTGATCAAACGGCTAAAACAGAAGTCTCTTTTAAAAGTTATAATAACTTTAGTCGTTTGATTAAATTTCAAGAGTCCATATTGATGGATTTGGTGGAAGGGATTCGGACGATCACTTTCCCTTGCAGTCAAGAGCCACCAACTAAACTTCTAGCTAGATATAGGTTATAGCCTTAGCCTCCCCCTCATCGTCTTATGTCTAGTCATTTAGTCACAATCATCCCATTTTTGGGGGGTTAGTTTTCAGCTTGTCAATGCACAATCGATCAAATTAAACCTTCCAACATGGAAGCGGCAAAACTGCAGAAACGCACATGTATATGTTGGTTATTGGGACTATCTGTTATGTTTGTAGATAAGATTTGGATTGTAAATGGCCCGCCATGCAGCGACGTCGACACATTAATATATCAGACTATGGAATATTAATATGAAGATTAGTTAACCCTTGTGAATAAATTAATTTACATCTGACTAACAGAGATCGACCTGGATTAATCTCTTCAACAAATACATGGGCTTGGTTTGAGCGACGTTGGGCTTCTTAAGCTTCTTTCACAGAAGGATACACCAGTAGTAGCTAGGCCAGTCTAATGTTCGTGGGAAGTCGCTGAACAGTAACATTTGCGTTTGGCAGCGTCTCCCTCCCCTTTATCAGTTAAAGCGGAGCAATGCATGTGTTTGACTTAGGGTTCACACACACTGTTCATTTACACTTATCTTCTCGTTTTCACGCCTTGATTCTCCATTTTTTGTTTTACTCGTTGCCGAAGTACGAAAACAATATGAAGGAGTACTGTCAATTTATAAATGTCTCTCTTTTTTATTTATAATTTTATAGTGTTCATAAATTAAATTTTATGAAAATATTATAAGTTTTAATTCTCAATATGGTAAGTATCTTATATAACAAAAAAATTTCGTAAAGATTTTTGGGTAAACATGTTTTTGCATATTTTCTTAGGCTTTTTTTTTATTAGCACTCTATATAATGTTGAATACATTCCACATTAAAATTTAATTCAAATGACTTATGTACCCTACTATGCAATGATAATTTCGACCTTATAAGTTAAAAAAAAAAAATCTAAATACACCCCAAATTATTTTTAACGTATTATTTAGCTTATTCAACTCTCAAAACACTCTCACCTCCATTGTAGGACAAAACTCTAACCAATTAAACTACAAACACGTTGATTGAAA
The DNA here is from genome assembly GCA_028566515.2 of Pyracantha coccinea. Lineage (NCBI taxonomy): Eukaryota > Viridiplantae > Streptophyta > Magnoliopsida > Rosales > Rosaceae > Pyracantha > Pyracantha coccinea. The sequence continues at coordinate 610 of JAOTRO020175525.1, read as the reverse complement.
CACAAGATCGACGTTTCAGAAGCTTCACATGAAGTAAGACTTCATATTTCATTATTTTAGTGATTTCAGCGACATCGATATTTATTTAAGCCTATTTTTGCTATCCAAAATACCTGTGTTATTAAAGCTATAAGTGGTAGTTTTCTGTTCCCTTCTCTTGTCGCCATTTTACGATGCTCCACCTCCTCGGTGGATCGCCATTACTTGACTTTGAAATGGTCTTCCTTGGCTCTGAGATGGCCATTATTTTAAGACCAAAGAAATGAAAATATGTCTAAATTTTGGAAACCGCACTTTGGAAATGTATGGAATTGCAATAGGTACTAACTACTAACTAATTGAAATGGTCTTCCTTGGCTTTGAGATGGTCATCTCAATTGCTCAAAGAGGGTTTTGAGCTTGTCAATAGGTACTAACTACTAACTAATTCATGTTGCAGAATTTAGTTGCATACTGATTGTGAAAAGATGTATAACTTCTGTAATGAGTTCATGTTGATAAATGTTGAGACACTCAGTAAATCAGAGCGTTCCCTGGAGAGGCTAATGCTTGTCTAAGTATTTTGAAATTGTCGTCGGTGTAGGATTGCTCGAAGAACTCAAAGAAAATG
>JAOTRO020175507.1:0-11846 GCA_028566515.2 Pyracantha coccinea | reverse complement strand
GAACAAAAAACAAAAAGTTTACCTAATTCAATGCACATAAATATTTCCAAAATACCTAACCCTCCATTTGGTTGCTGAGAAGACTGGGAAAAAAAAAGTACAAAATTGAATAACATGATTTTGGTTGCTCCTATTACTAAAGAAATATAGAATAACCCAAATTATTCAATCAATTAAATTATGCTAAGCAAAATTACAGGATAACCCTCTCCCTTATGGACAATTAAAAGATAAGATTTAAGTTCTATTATTTCATTTTCTTTTCAAACCTTTTTATCAACAACCAAAGAACAATTTGAGTTCAAGTTCTGTTAGTGGTTCACTATTGTTATTTTATGAGATTGTTTTGAGAACAAATCAGTTTGGGTAGGAGTTTTGATGGAGTTACCAAGCAGAACAGCAAAATTGAAAAAGCTAAATTAGCAATTGTAATATGAAAAGGGTTGCACAAAAAGGTTCACACAGGCAATATAAAAATCCTTATAAAAACAGAGTGACAAACAATTTCATAATTCACAAAAAATTGATGCATTAGCCCACGATAGTTTATCATCAAATACTTGAAAGATAGAAAGATGGAAGGCTCCTATGCATCTTATCAATCTCTTGTTTTCATAATAAAAGCGAGAAGAAACCCAAAAAATTACTCCAAAAAAAAAGAAGGGAAAAAAAATCCAAACCTCAAAGAGTTTGATTCTACCGCTGCACCTTGAGGATGTCCTTAAAGTCCTATTAAAAAAATTAAAAATGAAAGCTCAACATAAGCACCAAAACTGATGATGACAGAGGAGATAAACACCAAAATTGAAGAATAAGAAATTTCACAACCCATAAGCTAATTAGTATAGAAAATTATAATCAAACCCAAATAAAGTCTAAACCCAAAATCTGATTTCAATATAATCAAACAACAAAAAAGCAAATTCAAGTCCAATACGATAACATACAAAACAAAGCTCTGAAATTTTGAAATTGGTCATAATATTCTCTCAATTTGTTGGTTTGCATCAGAGAAGCTTGGTTGCATGCAAACCCAAAATAATTTTGCAACTGCAAATATTATACCGTCTCTCGATGATCAGGAGGTACCAATTCAATACCTTTTTAATTTATGTATGTACTTGATAAGAACTACACAATCGAATAACAATGAGAATCAAATCCAATGAATTCAAAGATACAAAGAAACTAAACAAAATCTATACCTTTGTCTTTTCTTGGACATGAAATTTTCGAGAGCCCAATCCTCCTTTTCTTCAGTCCAGACAACAGATTGAGAAACTCCTTTACAGAATACACACATGCATGAGTCAAAGTAGCTTGATTTGAGAAACTCCGTGAAGGCAGAGTCTCGATGATGAGTGCAGAGCCAATCTGAGCAAGGCACCGTGAGATGGTGATGGATCCTGATCCAGTGTGGGGGTTGGATTTTTGGAGATCGATTTAATTTCTTGTTTCAAAGTGTTAATCACAGAAGATGCAGCAGAGACGTTTGCGGGAGGAGTGCCCGAGGGCGAAAAACAATGAAAGCCGGGGTATGCGAGAGAGGAAAATGGAAAGACAAAGAAATGTCTAGAACAACCAAAGACAAAGCACAAAAGAAAGTGTAAGAAGTCGTACCGGGTTCGAGAAGGCTTGCAAGCTTCTATACAAAAACCCTAAAGTTTTCTGAAATAAAAACGAAATCAGATCAAACAACCACACACAAAACACCAAAAAATAACAGAATACTCAATACAAAAAGGCAAAGACTTGAATTTTATACTAATCTATTTGGAAAATTTCTTCTTAACCAACCAGAAGATCAAGAAGTTAATGAAGCAAAGCACCTGAAACGCCTCATCGGTTTCTGGAAAACGGCGGAGAAAAATAGAGGAATTACGTTGTTAGATGATCGGATTGAATTTGAGGCAGAGAAAGGGAGAGAGAGGGACGAAGAGAAGTGGAAAAACAATGGAACAAAATGGAAGGCGCCAGAAGGGTCTTCCTTACCAACAAAGATGACACGCGGAGGCCACGTGCAAAGGACAGCCAAAACATCCACTGATGACGGACGCATGGAATCCAAAGGCAAAACCGCCTTTTCACTGTACAAAAGCCGAGAGAAACTAGGGGTGGGCACGGGCCGGGCCAGGCCGGGTTCAAAATTGAAAGAACCGGACCGGATCCGTTTGTAAATAAAACGGAACGGGACGGGACGGGACGGGTTTTGGAGTTTTCAAAATGGGCTCCGGACCTTTGAAACGGCCGATTCCTACGGGTCCAAATCTTCACTCACGCTTAACCTAAATCTGGTCTTCGCATCCTGTTCGTTCCCCTCCCCAGTGTATTGGCCGACGCCATAAACAAATCCTCCAGACTAACCCATCTGCTGATCCCAAAAAAAAACCCTTTTTTTTTCATTTTCTTTTTTTGCATGGACAAATTAAAAGATATTGAACTATTATGATACAACAACAACATTTTCCTTCTCACTAGATCCATAAAACTCGACGAGTCTCTGCAAAATCACCACCTGGGTCCGCAGCAGAGTGATGTAATCCGCCATTTCCTGGAGCAATTTGTCGGCTTTTAGCGATTTTCTGACGTAGCTCAGATTAACGAGGGTCTACAGCGTCTCCAGCTTAGCCGAGACCGCCTTCGAAGAACTCCGTTTGAGGTCGCCGCTGTTGAAGCTTCTAATCGGAGCTCGACACCGGCGTGACATGTCTTCTTCTCGAGGTAGGGTGTGGGTGTGGGTGTGGGTGTGGTGTGTCTATGCTCCGAGAAGGAGAGTTGCAGTGATGGGGGGAGAAGAAACAAAGAAGAAGAATGAGCGAGAAGATCCGAGAGTTGCAGAGATGGGTGTGGGTGTGTCTGTGCGTCTGTGCGTCTGTGCGTCTGTGTGGAGTTTCTCAAGAATGAGAATTGTCACGGGGAGGAACAAAGGAAATGGGCCTAGGAGACAGTACCCAACAAGGGGATATTTTTGCAAACGGGCCGGTCCGGGTACCCCTTTTTCTATACTTTTGGAACCAGCCCGAACCTAAAACTTTAAAACCCCTCCCCGCTCCACCTCGTTTCTCTTTTTTAAAATTAGGAACCGGCCCGTACCCGCCCGACCCGCGGTTCCTGTACACGTTTGCCCACCCCTAAGAGAAACCATTCTGAGACAAATATTTGGAGGGCATTTTTGTTAGCGCACTGTCCGTAAACAATGAACGTTGGTTTGGGTTTTAGTATAGGAGTAATGTACTACGCTAGCTCGCTCATACATACCAAGTCATTACGGTAGGGTGATATAATAATAAATTAAAAATAAAACTAAAGATATTCTACACTAAACCCTGCACTAAGGTAAAATATTTTTCAAAAACAATGAAACTAACGCATTACATATCCTTAAAGCAATTCCATCCCGCTAAGGCAAGAATTGCCTGTCAATTGGGCAAAGACAAATATTGCTTTAGTGAATAGTAATTGTCCAAGTGCATCTCCACCAAAGTCAAAAAGTCTTCCTTGGAATCCTTCTTCATAATAATCTTAAGTTCTTACAATGTCTTATAAATTCAAGGAGATTGTTAGAAATCCAAGAGCTAGAGAATGAATTGTTAGATCTTCAGGAGCGAGAAAATGGAAGAGCGAGAGAATGAAGCAAGTGGAAGGAGACATGAAGTAAGAAGTGAGAAAGCCGCACATAGAAGGAGACATGACGAAGCATGATGGTTGGGTATTTATAGGATTTATTTATTTTTTTTGCTATTTTCTATATTTTATTTTTAGTTTTGAATTTATTTCTTAACCAAATTAATATTGACCGTTGGACTTGGAGTACATTTATTTTATTTTTTTTGCAATCCAATAACGCAAGTTGTGCCACGTGAATGGCACAACGGCTATATGACAATATCTCTAATTTTTTTTCTTTTTTCTTTTAATTTTTAACCCTAAAAATGTCTGCAAACTAGGCCGTTGGAAGATATAGCCGTTATAAATCTAAAGGACCACATCACGCCACGTGTGATAGTCATAGTGATGGAATTGAATTTTAAATTGGAAATCCAATGGTTCACCCTGCCCCAGATCTCTATGCATGGTGCGCTGCAGCGCGAGTCCCATGCAAATTGTTTGCCCTCCCACACGTCAGTCAAGTGTGCATGTACTGCACGCCCCTTGACGCAAAAAAAGAAGAAGAACGTAGCTGAGCACGACGTGTCATATAGCACTCGAACTAGGGGTCGAGCACGAATTGCCTGATGGCCATGTTTGATAAATTTTGGACAATAATTGTCTATTTGCCCGACATTTGGACATGGGCTGGAGTTGCTCTTAACGGTAAGAGACGTATGCAATTTTTTTGCAGGACCTACATGATAACAATTAAATGAGACCCACTAATATTTTTTCGTGTAATTCACATTAATCAGCAATTAATCAGACGTCCTATGGATAAAATAATGCTAATATTTCGTGTAATTCACTATTGGAAGGAAAAGAATGGGAAGTGGAGGCTGGAGTGAGCTTGTTAATTAGCCTCATCAGCAATGGACTACCTGTGTAATTGATGTTGCTGTAGTTCACCAAAAGCACCATCTCGCCGTGGAAATCAACAATGTCCTTCCTAATTTTGCCCATTTCCTCTTCATATATAGTGATTGAAGGCTGTCTTCCATTTGACCCCCATTTATCAACGGCTCTTTGAATTCTCTGCTGTAATTCCTGCATTCAGTTCGTTTTTAGGGTTAAGTACACAAATTTACCCGACTATTAGGTCGATTTCATATTAGTTCTAACTTTTTAAGATTTTTAAATAAATTCTTAACGTTTTAAAAATTAAACATCTGTTAAACGTCATTTTCAACCCTTTTACATGTGTAGGAATAGCAGCACGGACAGAGGGACAAAGGGAATAGGATAGGCCTAGGCCTATCTTGACATTTTCTTGCAAGCCTCCCCTTATTAACATCTTTCATTATTCTTCTTTACAACCCTTCTCCTATTGATCAATAATACAAAACAATACAAATTATCTCCTATTTAAAATTCCAACTCTCAGATTTGATTCCATCTAAACACTAATTTTAATATTTTACTATATTTATTGGACATAAAATCAATAACCTTTAACATTTTGATTAAAAAAATTCTCTTATCATTAAACCCGCTCACCTTTGATTAAAACAAAAATCTTCTTTAATTTGATCTTTCTCTTTCACACTGCAATCCAGGAGCAGGAGTTCAAGACTAGAAAGCTATTCTTCTTTTCATTTATTAAATTTCATATCTATTTTCATATACAATTCAAACTGATTCAACAAAAAACAATATTATTTGAAAATTTTATCTTACTTTCTATAATTTTTTATTGTTTCTCGTCTATCTTACCTCTTAAGTATTAGAGTTTGGGCTTTTTGATTAATTCTTCTTATTAAATTTAATAGTATACATAACGAGGTTATCATGACACACCTCGACCGAAATCAAGGCATGCTGGCTGTCACGTGACGGTGACGTAACCATGTGCACAGTGCGGAAACAATATTAATAACCATGTCCACATGAGCCAAATATCCCTGGTAACCTTTCGTTAACAGCCTGTTTTCCCGTAACAATCTATTTTGGCACGATTATAATGCAACCAATTTGTGCCTAAAATAACATCAAAATCCACAATATCTAACAGGATAAGGTTAGCTGGCATAACTATATCCTCCACCATCATTGAACATCTTGGATACACACAATCAACATAACATCTCTCTCCTCTAGGCATTGCAAACTCTAAATCATATCCTAGAGGTGTAGGATAAGGTTGAGTCACTTGAGCAAATGTATGAGAAATTACAGAATGCGTAGCACCACAATCAATCAATACTGTAGCAAAATGACCAAGAATATTTAACATACCTATGATCAAGTTAGGATGATTCTGAGCATCCTGTAGTGTAATGTGGTGAATATGTCCCTGGGCTTCTTGTCGTTCACCACAACCTTTACTAGCTTGATTACTTCGCCCCTGCACACCTCGCCCTTGACTTGGCTGACCAGGTTACCTTGAAGATCCAGCACCGCTGGAAGCAATCTCTACTTGTTGGGGTTGAATAGGGTTGATATGGCGTATAACCTCCAGGATATTGAGGATACCCACTCTGGTAATAAGGATCATGCGAATACTGATACTGTCCTGAAGCATAATGAGCAGCGTTGCCCTGGTAATGGTAAGCACCACCACGACCCATCTGACCATAACTACCAGACCCTGGAACTTGCTGGATCGATGCTAGTGGTGGCAAGGAAGGCTGTTGGGGCCTCTGCTAATTTTGAGGACAATTTATAGCTCTATGCCCCATTTGACCACAAGTAAAACATCCACTGCTGCCTCTCCTACACTCCCCAAAATGTCTATTATTACATTTGCGGCACAAATGAGCACTTCCTCTACCAGAATCCCCCTGCCTTTGGAATCTAGGACCTTCCGAAAATCTTCTACCTCTCCTCTGACCAGTGGAACTAAAACCCCCGATGGAAAAACTAGAACTAGTTCCACTTCGCTTAAAGCTCTGAGTCTTATGAGGTCCTTGAGATGAATGGCATTTACCTTTACCATCCCTCCTTTGATTTCCATCTTTTTCTTCTTCCTCTTCATTATCACTAGGCATATTCTCTGAATCCTCAATCCTCAACAAAATCTCATAGAATTCCTGGTAAGTGGCACAGGGAGTAACGGTTGCCATAGAACGCCATTTCTTTTTAGTACCCAACCTGAAACGATGGAGCATCTCCACCGGACTAGCAGCAACTTCCGGATCATAGCGAGACAAATCAGTAAACCTCCTGTAGTACTTATTCGATGTCATCTTTCCCTGTTTTAGATGCGTGAATTCTTGCTTTTTGCGAGCTATATATTCTAGAGGAATAAATCTTTTCTGAATCAACTGCTTAAACACTTCCCAGTTAGCAGCTACCTCTGGTGCCATCGGATTAGACTCCTGTCCCCACCAAGATGCAGGTTCCGGACCTAGAAACCAGGTATTCATCTCGACCCACCTATCAGGAAGAAGACTTCCCTGACTCTGCATTACACGAAAAGTCTTTTCAAGATGATTGAGCCATTTCTCCGCTCCTTCATGTCCTTCATTCCCCATGAAATGATTCAGCTTCAAAGTATACACAGCCTTAAGAGGCGTTCTTTGGGGAGGACGAAGCGAATATTGAATAGCATTAGCTATAGCTTCCCTTAACTAAGCAATATCAGGGAAACTAGGCTCAGCTGAACGACGTGGCTCTCTACGAGGCAGCATGGTTCTAACAGAAGACACCAAAATAATTAGAAAATTCACAAGATATGCATAACTGCCAAACCTAGGCTCTGATACCAAACTGACACACCCCGACCGAAATCAAGGCATGCTGGCCGTCCCGTGAGGGTGACGTAACCATGTGCACAGTGCGGAAGCAATATTAATATAGAGAAATAAGAATAAATAAAAACCAAAGTACTAAAAGTACTAGCTAAGAAAAGGTGCTAGTGCGAGATTAAGTGTGAATTCACACAACCAGAGCATAAGTAGCCTAAGTGCAGTCCGACAGGACAAGTACTAATTAAACAACACCCAAAGGTGATCCTACATTTATGATGATCTGTCAAAATCACCGGCAAAATCCTCGTGAGCCACCAATGATAACTCCTACCTAGAACCTGGAGGGGTGCAAAACAGAAAGAGTGAGTGGGCAAAAACAAAGCTTTTCAAAAATCATTTCTTTTCTCAAATGTTCGAACCCCTCGGCGTAAAACGTGTATAATTTCCCAGAAAATATAATATAACATATCTCAAAACCATGCTCATATATAGTGATATTCAAAAGCCTGCCATGCCAAATATCTCAATATAACAGAAAATAACTGAGGTGAAATAAGCTCATGAGAAATAACATGTCAGCTGGATCCACCTAAAGTGGCCTGTACGGCTGAATCTATAGCTCAACAATTGATCTAGCCGGAGTCACCGAATGTGACCTGTACGGCACTACACCTGCACACGAGTCGAAACCACCTATAGTGGTCTGTACAACAAGACTTGGTGTAAATAAATACGCTCAAGTGCTACGATCACGTGAAGACTGTGCGAATAACCGCGGGTCACCTACGAGTCGGAACCACCTATAATGGTCTGTACGACAGGCTTGTGCACCTAACTTGGATCCAAGGTGAGCATATGGTGCAGGAGGTGAACATCATGTGAAGGACTGTGCTCTAACCACGGGCGGGAGCACTAAAACCAGGGTGCAGGTTAATGAGCTCTCAACATATCTGACATAATCATCAATTCACATAAACAATCTACAACTCACCTGGTACTTACCTGAGCGTCCACAACATCAAATCACATTTATGCATAATATAATCATTCATAATCAAAATATAAATCACTAGGCATGACATTTCAAAGCATACTTTCATTTAAAATGATTTTCTGGGAAAAATATCAAGTATGTAGATATATACTGAAAACCAAAAGCCCACTCACTGATATGTCAAAGGGTCGTAGCCCCCGACCCTCAATTGATTACGCTCGTCCTCTAGATAGGTCTCACCTATATGCGAAACAACTGAATAAACGTTATTTAAAAGCACATAAACAAAACTAGGTAATAACTTCTCATACATTGCTCAAATGAGATGTTTGAATATACCAACAAGAATTACACAACCCCACGAACATCCCCATATTTTTAGAAAAATTTTCTAACCACCCACGTGCCGGCCAAGGCATGGCCAGATGCGCCCCCACCCTCAGGCCAATGTCTGACGTCCATCAGGAATATTTTGTCAATTTGACGGAATATTCCGTTAACTTTAATTGATAGAGTTGACACCGTTACCTGACGTCGTCATAATATTTTGTCAAATCTGATGGAATATTTTGTCTCCTTCTCCGGCGAACCTCGCCGTCGCCACCGTCCGCCACTGTCTGCAACTCGATTTTTCGCCGGTTTCTGGAAAAACTTCAAACCTTCATATCTTCTTCATTTCTGAACCAAACCTCATAAAATTTGTACCAAAATGAAGCTTACAACGAGTACAACAAAACCTTACCAATTTCAAGTCTTGAAATCCCCAGGATCTCGTCGGAGAAACCTCGATAATCCGGCCAAACTTGAAACTCGTCAAACTCAACTTCCTGACGTCCAAAACACTTCGTTTTTCTTCTCCGGGCTTCATGAAGACGTCCTAAAGCTCCCTAGGACCTTCAAATCCACTGAAACCTTTACAATCACGTTCAAATGAACAATACCTCAAATCAGAGTTCAATAGTTCTCACGATCCCGACGCCCTCACGTCCAACCAATGGTACATATGGGTTCCTAAGCTCACAAGGAACACTAAACCACCCTCCAAAATCTCGATCTGTGCTGAAAATGGTTAGTTTGATGGTTGTCCGTACAGTTGTACGGAAATGGCAGAAAATATGAGAAGAAGGAGAGAGAGAGGTCAACGGGAGTGAGAGAGAGAGTGTGTGTGTGGTCCTCAATTGGCCAACCAAATAAAAAAAATAAAACCTAAGTTCTAATTGGGTCCAACTAATTAGGAAAACAATGGATTGGGCCACAACCAAAGCGTATGTCATACAAGACCACTTCACGTCCAAGGATAATTTAGTCATTTCCTTACTCTCGAGGATAAAATAATATACACATTCGGGACGGGCTGTGACAATGATATATAAGACTAAAAATGAAACTTGGTTGAGTAAGAGAACGCATAGTTGTGATTCTTATTTCGGTAGACTTCAATGGCCCTCGCACTTTAAGTCTTTAATGCTCTCTTAATCTTGTATTTACAACAAAGAGTATATTCATATATGTATAGGGTCAAGATCTCAAATTTATAAGACAATTGGGAGGAAGGAGAGTTAATGAGTCTTTTATCTTTTTAATAAAAATGACTTTAAACTTTTGTAAAAATCAATGTCATTTCTGTAATTATCGCATCTATTATTGAATGTAATTTTCAATTGTAATTATTGTAGCATTCCTACCTAAATAAGGATTAATATAACCATATATACATTGTAATACTTTACACAAATCAAACAATCAATCGTCTAGGTTTCTCTATTAGGTCTATAGTTCTTTATCAATTTGATTTTTTATTCTCTACCTTCTTGTCATCTTAGGGTGGGTTTGTTTGGACTCACTAACTTTTATTGGACTAATTAATAATCTAATCACGTGTTTGTTAGGCAGCTGGATTATGTTTAATGGGATTAACCACGACTCGCTCAGACTCAACCCCTTACTAGAAGTTCTTAGCGAACCCCCCAAAATATCACAAGATCACTAAGAGTATCTCCAAAAGAGATGTTAAAAAATCCACATCAGCAATAACGGTAAAAAAAAGCCAATAATTGTGTTTTCCAACCGAAATGTTAATTCCTAAGTTGCATGACATGGAATGACAACGTAGGGAGTTGGGTTCAAATCTATATTTAATGAGTAATAAGTGCTTTTTTATAATTTATTATTATTATTCTTTGTTTAAAAAATACGAATCACACTTATGGAGAGTAAATAATATAACAAATAATAGTTTAAATTGAACATATCTGGTGGAGAATTAAATTTTAAAAAATATCAATATGCCACATAAGCCTTCAAATTTAAATTTTATGTTTAAAATTTGACATCTCATTTAAAGATGGTCTAAACCCCGCACTGCTTCATTTGCTTTGGTAACCCGCGCTGCTTTGTCTGCTTTGGCAACCCGCGTTGTTGCGCTTCCCCAACCTGCCGCCACAACCCAATTCCAGCAATTGGTATCATCTGCTAAATTCTCATCTTCCTTGTTTAGTTTCTTTTGAAATCGAATTTGGGTTTGTCTAATTCTTTTTCTTCTTAATTTTTTTATGTAATTGAGATGATTAAAGACCATGAGCTCAGGCACAAAACCAGCAGATCTTTTGGCTCAGCTGAAGGATGTGAAGGCAAAGCTCTCTAATGTTACTGATAGACTGATTGATTTGTCAAATTTTTGTTCAAATTTTTGGTTTGTGTTTGTTTGAAGGCAGAGCTCTCTCGAGCTATAAAGTGTGTATTTCCGGGAATGTAGTGTTTGTTTGAAAATGGGTCACACGGAGAGTATCTGCGCGTACGAGTACCATGTCCCAAAGGGGGCAAAAGTTGGCACTGGCCGTGTACTAGTGTATAACTGATTGTAATGAGGGTGGCCACCCTGGTAAGAATGACTGGTTGGACTTTATATATATGTACACACACACACACACATGTTTCTATTTTTAAGTTGTGGTATTTTTCTTTTTGAACAAACAAGCTTAACCTCATAATGAACTAGCAATAATGTGGTTCAAATTTGTCTTTGGTGAGAATTGAATTTAAGACCTCTCACTTGCAAGTGAAAAAAAATACCACTAAACCGTAGTACTAAATAACACAAACTGTGGTTGTTGAATACGTGGAACTGGCTGATTGTAATTAGTAGCTGTTATTGTCCCTGTGTATGTTTTTGTGCTAGTTTGTCCCTGTGTATGTTTTTGTGCTAGATTTGAAATTGATAGAATTGGTCTCTGAGTTTGGCAACCATCAATTATTTTGGTCATTCTGTGAACAATCTCCATTAAATAAGGATAAAATGACAAAAATACCCTCAACTTTTGTCAAACCATTTGGGCCTATTGTTATTAAAATGAGGGTAATTTTGTGATTTTAATCTTTATTTGACATAAAGATTCACGGAATAACCAAAATGATTGATGGCGGGCAATCTCCGAGACCACTTGCATTGATTTCAAACCTCAGGAACCAAAGTGAGGAATTATGCAAATCTAAGAGACCATTTTGGCTAAAAA
>JAOTRO020175498.1:0-11846 GCA_028566515.2 Pyracantha coccinea | reverse complement strand
TCTGATGTTGACACGTGTCGTGCTGTGATTGGCCTTCGACGTTGACATGTGTCGCGTTGTGATTGGCCTCCTGGTTGAAGGGAGACTCTTGTGGGTCCTTGACGGTATAATGTTGACCAATGCTTAGTAGTTTCGGGATTGGTCTGGTACAAACAAGAATAAAATATTGTATTGTACATTTGAGTTGGCGCTATGAGCTAATTCAATGAATGGAATGTTTTTCTATCGTAACATTGTGGATTGAATATTTCTTTTTTATTCATGAGTGAAATAAATATTACGTTTACAAAGTTAAACTGTTCTAATTAATGTCGAAATTACACGCATAATGCTTACTCTGTTATATAAGTTATCTTTTGCAACAAGATGTGAAATCACATTTCTTATTGCCTTGTAACCAAAAATGGCGAAAACAAAGATATTGTTTAGTAACTATCATGTACATGTATGATCTTGTACTAAGGTACGCTGAACACTAACATAAATATCTGTTGAAACTAAAAGTAAATGCAATTGCAAACTAGTGCAATTGCAAACTAGAAAACTAGAAAACTAAAGGGTCCGGCAACTGCAAGCAAGTAGATTTTCCGGGTAGCAAAGCTAGCTCTTCATGACATTGGCAAGACCCGAAAATGTTGGCCAAAAGTCTTTATCGCCTTCCACCATACAGATAGAGGCGCCTATCAAGAAGATACTTATCAATCTCAACTCTGCACATTCCTAGAAAGTTTGTCGAAATTTGAGTTGAACAACTCCTTCAACCAAATGAAGAATGAGGGTGTCACTGGACGAAATAATCACATATATCATAGTAACTCTCTCCTTGTAATTTATCTAGGCATTTACAAGGTCATAATTTTTCTTTAAATGAATTCTAGACTTCTAGTAAAGACAATGGATCGAACATAAACAATCTCTCTTGACAAATAACACATAGCAATGGTAAAACATATCCAACTAACCTTCCATGCATATAGTCTTTCACAAGTACCAAGAGAGTCTTCAAAATACATGCATGAACTCGACAACAACAACAACAAAGCCCTATCCCACTAAGTAGGGTCGGTTATGTGAATCCTAAAACGTCATTGCGCTCGGTTTTGTGTCATGTCTTCCGTTACATGACCTCGACATAAGCATAAATCCACCTCATTCTCAAAGCACATGAACTCAAAGTAGCAGTGGTAAAAACTGATATAAAAGCTGCCTCAGCAATAAAAGAAAAACTTGTCTGGCCTTAATTGTGTTGAGAGAGAAAATCTAGTTCCCACAGCTTAGGAATTCCTCAATCAAACAAGCCTTTGTCTGATTACTCTCCCTGAAAGCCTTCTCGGCTTTCTGTCTTTAACACCCACTCGAACACCACATGCTTAACATTTATATTCCTTTTCTTTGTCTCCAAGAAAATGTCGTGAATCAGTTTAAAAGAACATTTCAACTCTAGAAACAGCTCCAAGGAAGTGCTTTTTACGATTAGAATTTGGGGACTAAAAGTTCAGAATTTCTCAGTACACACACAGCATGAGATACTTATTTTTAATTTATACAAGGCAGTTCCCATTGGATGAATACTGCGTTTTCTCCTTTTCTTTGAAATCCGGGGATGTTGACAGATAAAGACAACTCTGTTGAATACTAGTTTTATTGGCTTCCCTTGTCAAATCTTGTATTTTGTAACACACATGTTCATAGTTTAGAATTAGGATGCAATACTAATCTGGAATTACTACTAGGGATTAAACTTGTCAAGGCACCAGCCATCTTCACTACAAAAGGTTTGAATCATACATTTGCATTGCATGTCAAGCTTATTTTTTCCAGAATTCTTTTGTCTAGTGTAGTTGTTTAGTCAGAATTTTCGTCTGTTTACCAGCTATCTAGGCACACAAAACAAGATAGCCCACATGGGCCATCTGACACCTTTTCCCGTGCTTGGATCTCTCATCCTTGATATGGGAAGGTTATTTTGGGTCGTGAGATGTGTCTCCTTGTTCCCCTTGTTTGAAACATTCATCTCCTCCATTATAAGGGTTTTCAAGGTTTCATTTGTTCCTTGGTTAGGATTTTCACATTTTCAAGAAAATAGTGCATTTAGCCTAAAGCTACCTCTTAAAGCTTCCAAACCGAAACCCTAGCCTCAAAACCATCTCATGCACAAATACCCAATCACTGCATATTAGGGTTGCATTGTATTCATGGTTTGCATTAAATTCTTAGTCTAATCCTCAAAGTTTCATATCTTTCTTAGACTAAGCATTTGGATTCATGTTAGGTTCTTCTTCAATTGTTTGACTGGATAACCTGACTACCCGTTGAATCTTCATTTCTTGAGCACATCATAACATCATATCATTTCATTAATTGTGTAGATATTCGATGCCGCAAGGTGATGAGCCCAGGAGGAGCTGCCACTTTGTGAAAACTGAAGAAGTTCATCTCACGTAAGGCAAGATTGCACAAAGGTAAAGATGCTTCATAGACAGGGATATAGGAATTGAGCTGATGTGGTCTTTGTATGAGCCTTGTTTACACTAGTGGATTGGACTTAGTGGAGTCCCCGATTTTTTAACCCAAAGATGGGTTTTTCGGGCCAAAAACTTCCTTGTGTTCAATAGTTTGCAAATTTACCTTTATGTCGAAATAATCATTGTTAGAGATAAACTTTGTAGGGTGTGCTAGTATTGACACTTTGTTAACTAAGTAAACTTAACATAAGAACAAAGACTAAAACTTTAACTGGAGTTCATTTGTCTTACTTTAGCATTATCAGTCTACTTGGTTTATATGTTTGTGGCTATCTAACAACTTGTTGACTAGTTCATCCGACTAGTCAGTACAGTTGCTTCTTAGCTTTTATTATAGGGTATTCCACCTGGTACCAATTTCAATTAGTATCAGAGCTTTGCTCTAGACATACATAGAGTAATCTATGGGATTTTACTGGTATTAGGTGGTCTCACATCATGGATCGTGATTGTGTGTGTTGGATCGTGCAGCTCTCCTTCATTCTTTGATGGCGTAAATTATGCGGTGTGGAGTGAGAAGTTTCAAATATTCCTTGAGGCACATGATTTCCTTGCTGTTGATTATCTTACTTTTGAGTGGATGGCCTTCTCTAGAGTTGTTGAGTGGATGGCCCCCTCTAAAAGTGAATGGACTACCGGTGAAATGACATATGCCATGGAAAACAAGAAGGCACGAAATGCCATTATTTCAACCATATCATCAGCCCAATTTGCTCATATTCGCTACTATACAACTGCCAAGCAAGTTTGGGATAAACTTCAAATCCTTCATGAAGGTGACAAACAACTAAGGGATTTGAAGTTTCAAATGACCCTCTCAAAGTTTGAAGATCTAAGAATGCTTGAGTCTGAAACCTTCTCTACCTTCTATGAAAAGGTTGAAATGTTGACGAATGAAGCATTGGGACTAGGGAAACCAATCTGTGAGACGACAAGTGTTCAAAAGGTCTTGAGATCTTTGCCCAAAAGATTACAAGCAAAGAAGGTTGTCATCCAAGAGTTTCAGGATTTAAATGAGATTAAACTCGGGAAGTTAGTTAGGAAACTCATTACTTATGAGATGGAGCTTGATATGGATGATGGTGTCACCAAAAAAGGAAAATATGTCGCTGTTCAAAGTGTTGATCACAACAACATTACAAGCAACTCTTATATTTTTCTCTCAGATGATGATCTTGCCCTATTTGTCAAGCAATTCAGAAGAGGTCTCAAAAACAAAGGAAAGGATGTCAAATGGTCTAGTCATCAAATAATTGTAGGAAACCTTTCTCTGGTGAAAAATCTAGTGATTCCTCAGGAAAGAAAGACAAAAATCCATCAAAATTTCCTGGTCCTTGCTATGGATGTGGTAGAAGTAGGCACCGTGCCGCTGAGTGCGCCAACACTAGACTTCTTGATCAGAATCATGAAAAGGCTATGATAGCCACTTGGAGTGACAGTGATGATCAAGATTCTATGTCATCAAATAATGAAGAAGAGATTGTTGCATTAATTGCATCTGTTGATGGAGCATCTTCTAGTGAAAATGATGTGTAGTTGGATGATACCAATGTGTCATCATCTTAGGAGTTGTCAAGCTAATGTGAATTGTTGTTTGATGAAATGTGTGTTTCATCATTGGATAAAGCTGAGCTTTCCAAAAAGGTATCTATGTTGCAAAAAAAGGTTGTCTCTCTAACTAGTTAAATCAAAACTGAGTGACAAAATTATACAATTAGAGGCTGAACTCCAGAAGTTAAATGAAAGAGGCTCATTCTATGGTGATGATGATGAAATGGATGACTTAATCGCCTATCTTGAAGATCATGTTCAGAGTTTAATGATATCGCATGAAAGTCTGTTTCAACAAACTTATTTGCTGCGAGAAAACAATGAATTGTATCGGGAATCTAATTTGAAGTTGACTTATGAATTGAATAAGGCTACATGCAAGTTGAACTGTTTGTTTATGGGTGCTGACTTATTAGAAAGAGTATTCGTTATTGGAAATCAATTTGAAGGTGATAATGTGGTTGCTTGTGATGAAAGCAATTAAAGTTCCATGGGTGTGAACATGTATGCCTCTAAGGAACTTCCGGTTATATCTCATTTGCCTAACTCTACTTCAAGGTTTAGGTTCATCCCCAAATGCCATCATTGTGGTGATCTTGGCCACATTAGACCTAGGTGTAGAAAACTACATCTGGAAATGAAAAATGATCTAAAGGAACAAGTTGAGCATTTAACCACAGAAGTCAGCATAAAGTCCAATATTGTTAATTTTTCAAGCTCAAGAGATGTCAAGTCAAGTTCAAGTGGCTTTCAATGTGGATTTGGGAAATGTTTGATTGCTCAAAGTCCAACATCATCCTCTAGGCCAGACACCTGGCACCTTGACAGTGGTTACTTTCATCATATGACATGTGACAAAAATGCTTTTCTATCTCTTGCACCATTCAAAATTGGTATGATTGAGTTTGGTGAAGGAGACAAGGCTAAGATTGTTGGACAATGAGTGGTGAAGATTTATGAACTTCCTATACTTGAAGATGTTTGTTATGTGGCTGGATTGTCAACTAATCTCCTTAGTATTGGTCAACTCTGTGACGAAGTTGCTAATGAAGTTTGCTTTTCCAAGACGATTTGCAGAATTATTGGTAAACATGGGAAGAACATGTTGGTGGTTCCAATATCAAAGGAAAATTGTTATACAATTGTTGCCTCTAAGTGTGATAATTGCTCAAGTTGGAACACATATCCTTTTTAGCAAATGGTCCAGTGTGGAAAATTACAAGTTTTCATTTCTGAATGCTACTTGTGGGAACCTTGCATTTTGGGAAGGCATCCTATTATATCTCACACAAAGGGGTATTGCTCTAAACTTGCCAAAGACTGTTGTCCAGATAATGAAATTATGATCACTCAATCTTCAATGTTGATTCATGGTAAGATGCCACTCATATTGACTGCTGGAGGTATAACAACACCAAAGTATGTTTCCTTCTCTTTTCTAAATGCAAACTCTCTATATACCTTGCTTGATTGCATCTCTGCATTGTGGTTTGTTCTTCTATTTGTTGATATTAATTTGATTTTTGATGTGCATCATGATCAAGATTATGCATTAATTGTTTGGATATTCATTGTCAAATATTTAACCTTCAAGTGGCTTGGGAACAAACATCTGTCTCTTAGGTGATTCTTGCAAGAAAATGTTGTTGATATAAACTTGGTGTCATCTGAGGAAGAATTAGTTGTGTATTTCATAAGTCTTTTGGAAAATCAAAGATACAAAAATCTTCGATGCCCTATTGACTTCTGTGCCTTTGACTGGACAGGTTGAGTTGCCTTGCTTCCATTTTGTTATTATTTTGCGTCTCATTTCTTGTTCTTCTGTCTGTCTTGTCAATCAACTCATTAGTTAAGTATGTTTGTCATTGTGTGAATCTCTTAACTGTCTCACTTATTGGCATTTTGTAGATTGGCCTTGATTAATTCCTTCTTTGTGATGTCAAAGGTTCTCCCTGTTATGACTAATAGTTTGTGAAAAATCTTTGTCTCATTTGACGAAAACACTTGTTGATTTGAGGGTTAGACTTACCTTGGTCTTGATTGAGGTGTAGTGACAATCCTTCTCTATAAATTGGGCTAAGTGTCTCTTCCAGTACAAAACACCACCTATTTTGTTCTTCGCTATGCTCAAATCCTTTCAAAAGTAAAATCATTTATTTGAGCTTCAATCACTTCGCTCATGAGCAAAGTTCTCAAAAATTCAAAAAAAAAAAAAAAGGGAAGAAAAGAAAATTCCAAATTTCTCAAAAGTATTGTCTCATGCAACGTAATGATCATTCAATTCCTCTCTCCCTGTCACAAGAAAGTCTCAAAATGTGTCTTATTTGTCAAAGTGCAAGCCTTACCAATCCTATCAATGGTCATGTGCACTGTATCTCTTTTGCCAACTTATAAGTTCTTTCGGGCTTGGTTCTTCATTGTGAGTAGTTTTGTGTTTAGATATTGGCTAATTTATGTTGTGAGGGTTGTGGTTTAATCTCAATGGGTTATTAAAAGTTTGATTAGCTTTTAAATTAACTCTTTGCTTAGTTTTGTGTAACTTAGTTTTCAATGGCTATCACCAATCCCCTGTGGTATGAACGAGTGTTAATCCATGTTGTGCTGTACTTGTGTGACTCTAATGATTTGTTCTTGAAGTATTGCATTGCATGTTTCTTTTCAAATATGCTTACTCTGTCAGAAAATAAAATTTAAATTTGTCGTGGAAACTTGGTTATTGAATATGTTCGTACTTGGATTTTCTCTGTGAGGTTCCTAGTTGGTTGTAACTCAAATGGTACTAAATTTGTATGTGTAGCTTGGTTTCTTATGTTTGTGTGCTGTCTTCTCTTGTGATTACATCTTGTTGCACTTTATTAGTGGTGTTGTAGTAAATTCCAACCTTCTGACTAGTCACGCTGTTTAATCAGAAAGGTGAGGTTCATTAAGGGTATTCTTGTGTTTACACTGTCTATTTTTAATTACGTGCATCTCATTCATTGGTTTTTCATCGCTTATATTTCTTCACAATGTCCTAGGTTTTAACCTTCTCTTACCCAGCTAAGTTTTTACTCTCCTCATTTTGTGTCGTTTGCTTTGAGTTCCCTTTCCTTCCTTTCTTAAACTCTTTCGCCGGAAATTTTTTCTTACCAATGGCTGGCATCTCTGCTTCTGCTCGTGCTCAGCCCCCTCGTTGCTCTACTCGATCACTGACTGCAAGGAATTCCTCTAGAGCTACAAGTGATGATCAAATTCCCATCTTTTAAACCACTAAAGCCAATAACTTTTTCTCCATAGTGGCTGCTCGAAAGGAAGTGCCTAAATGAATGATCATCTGGGATGATCTCTCCTTGGCTGATGATATCCGTTCTGATGACTTAGTTAATTTATCTATGGTTCAAAAGTTCTACTCTATCATTTCATCAAACTTTCCTAAGTCGGGTGGGTCTGTTTATGTTCATGGTATTATAGTTGTTTTTTTATCTATCATTTGCACTGTCCTTGAACGTGATCCGTCTTCTGTTTTCGTGTCATCTAAATATAATGTTGCAATTAGTCAATATGACATGTGTGCCTACCATCGTGAGGCCTATGTTGATCCGTTTGTTTCTCTTGTTAAAGGGCAGTTGTCAAAGTCTCATCTCAAACCTTTCTATATGATTTGGTCAAATTTTATCCGTGGAAATATCTTAGGAACGTCGAATAATGGTAACCCTACCCTTGAGTCAGCCAGAGTATTGTTGCCATGTTAAATCACTGTGATGTACCTTTTGGTTCTTTGACTTTCAAGTCAATTCTGTCTAAGTCCAAACATGCTGGAACTCATAGAGAGGGTCCACCATTCATCCTTGTTTGATCACTCAGTTGTGTGAGCATGTTGATGTTCAAAAACATTCTAATGATCTTTGCCTTAAAACCATTAAGGACCTTGATAGAAATGTGATGAACCTAAGCAATGTGATGTGTGTTGTAGCTCAGGGTGATCTCAAACCAGTTCCTCCGTCCAATGCCTCTCAAGACAGAAAAATTACTTATCTTGAGTCTGAAATTAACTCCCTTAGAAAGCAATTTGTTGAGTTTAAGTATTTGGTTGATCATTCTGCTTCTTCACCACTTATCAGTAACTCCTTCTCTACACCTTATCTGAGTCAAACTTCCCTGAATCCTCATTCGTTTGTCCCTGAGCCTTCTCTGCGTCCTCCAAAGTTTGTCTGTCAAAGTCTCGTGGATCCATCCTTTGTATCTTTTCACACCGCTGCTTCATCCGACCATTATAGTGTCGTTGCTGCCAAGATGGCTGCTATTTGCGCTGTTAAAGGAAATGTAGTGTCCATCAATGTCACCCAACATTTCTCTTCCACCCGTACCTTAAAGGGAAAGCACATCAGGTTCACATATTCTTCTGATGAAGATGAAGATGAAGAAGGTCTTGGTCATAGTCCATGCCTTGGAGATGTTTCATGTTGAAGATGTTATTGTTGTTGGATCTCCTATCGGCTCAGATGTCTCATCACAATCAGAGGAGTTCTAGGTTTATGGGGAAGCACCTATAAGGGTTTAATATGCAAGTGTTATGGGGAAGTTTCTTATCAGCTGATCTTAAACAATGTTATTGAAGTTGATTTTTTTTTTTTTTTGCTTGGACTTTTGTTGTAATTAACCTTGCTACATTTTTTTTTGTTGTTGTTCCTTCATGCTACTTAGAACTTTTGACCTTAATTTGCTAAATATCTGACTTTTTTGGTACAAAGAATTGTACCTGGTTTTAAGTTCATTTGGTGTTCCAAATTTGCATTGTCTCATCGTTGTTATTCCTTACCAGTTTTTGTGCTTATCTGTTTATCACTTTCTTCCTTTATCTTAACATGACAAAATGGGGGAGAAAAATATTAACCAATATAAAAATTGTAAGCATACATCTTTTAAATTGTGTTTTGGAATATACACCTGTTGGTATCACTTGAGCTTACTATGTTGTTTTAATCTCATAACCCATGATGAACCCCATTTGTCTCTTGTCGAGAAATATGTGTTCTTGCAAGAGTTGTTACTTGCTCATCTCTTATCTTAGCTTGGTTTCTTGAGTACTAGTGATGTGTGAACTAGTTATAGGTTTGGGATTATTTTGTCAGGAAAGCCAAAAGGGGAGATTGTTAAATACTAGTTTTATTGTTTGGCTTCTGTTGTCAAATCTTGTATTTAGTACCACACATGCTCATAGTTTAGAATTAGGGTGCAATGCTAATCTGGAATTACTACTGGGGATTGAACTTGTCAAGGCACCAGCCATTTTCACTACAAAATGTATGAATCATACATTTGCATATATGTCAAGCTTATTTTTCCAGAATCCTTTTGTCTAGTGTAGTTGTCTAGTTAGAATTTTTGTCTGTTTTCCAGCTATCTAGGCACACAAAAAAAGACAACCCACATGGGCCATCTGACACCTTTTCCCATGCATGGATCTCTCACCCTTGATCTGAGAAGGTCTCTTTGGCTCGTGACACGCGTCTCCTTGTTCCCCTTGTCTAAAACATTCATCTCTTCCATTATAAGGGTTTTCAAGGTTTCATTAGTTCCTTGGTTAGGATTTTCAAATTTTCAAGAAAATAGTGCATTTAGCCTAGAGCTCCCTCTTAAAGTTTCCAAACCGAAACCCTAGCCACAAATCCATCTCATACACAAATACCCAATCACTACATATTGGGGTTGCATTGTATTCATGGTTTTGCATTAAGTTCTTAGTCTAGTCTTCAAAGTTTCATATCTTTCTTAGACTAAGCACTTGGATTCAAGTTAAGTTCTTCTTCAGCTGTTTGACTGGATAACCTGACCAGTCGTTGAATCCTCATTGCATGAGTATATCATAACATCATATCATTTAATTGTTCGTGTTGATATTCGGTGCCACAAGGTGATGAGCTCAGGATGAGCTGCGACGAAGACCCAAGGAGTTCATCTCGTGTAAGGCAAGGTTGCACAACGGTAAAGATGCTCCATAAATAGGGATCTAGGAATTGACCTTGTTTGGTCTTTGTATGAACCTTGTTTACACTAGTGGATTGGACTCAGTGGAGAGTCCCCGGTTTTTTAACCCAGAGGTGTGTTTTTCCGACCAAAAACTTCCTTGTGTCCAATACTTTGCAAAGTTACCTTTATGTCGAAATAATCATTGTTAGAGATAAACTTTGTAAGGTGTGCTCGTATTGACAATTTTTTAACCAAGTAAACTTAACTTAAGGACAACGGCTAAAACATTAATTGGAGTTCATTTGTCTTGCTTTAGCATTATCAGTCTATTGGTTTATATGCTTGTGGCTATCTAACAACCTGTTGATTAGTTAATCTGACTAGTCAGTACAGTTGCTGCTAAGTTTTTATTGTAGGGTATTCCATCTGGTACCAATTTCAAGCTCTCTATTTCTTGGTGTGGCGTAGACACATATGCACAATTATGTAACTATGAGGACGAAAAACGTAAAAAAAAAAAAATATATGTTTTAGAGTTTTAGCATGGAAAAACTAAAATCAATTTCACAGATACGAAAAACCAAACATCATCAGTAAGTATTATTTCTCCACATGTCATTGAAAAGAATAAGATTTCAGTCAGAGAAGTAGCTCTCACCTTTGCATCTATCTCACCAATTCGTGGGACTAATTCCAATTCCCAAACATACTAAAACAATGAACCGTCTCAAAGACTCAAAATCACTCTTAGAAAAAAAAATGAAACAGAGTTTCGTGCATCATGACCAACCTCATTCAAATCATGAGCCAAAATTTTCAGTGGTGTTAACCACATTTGCGTTATACGTATGAAGTTTGTCAAAATTGGAAAGGATGCGCGGAATGAACCTATACAATGTCTTCAGCAATAACAATTGTTACGTAGTCAAAAGTGTGTAATAAAGAGAAAATGCAAGATCCCATGTAAGATATCTACCGAGGTTATATTTCTCTTGCTTTAGCCTCATCTCAAGGTAACACCACATGCTTCCTCTCCGTCCTCCCTATCCTATTTTGGCAAAAGTCATGCACTTCCTGGACTAGTTTCTTCTACATTTTACTAGAGCAACCCTATTTTTATATAACTACCTTCTACATTGGTGAAGTAACCTTCAAATTTGGAGAGAAAGTGATCTATCAGATAAGAATATGACATTAATTTGGAGATCCCTACCGACAATTGTATGTATTGAACTTATAATATGCTTACAACATTCTCTCCCAAATGCCAATTTGCTCAGCTTAGGAATTTCTTCTATCAATTGATCCTTGGTCCAATGAATCTCCACATTTGTTGCAATTGCAAGAAAGTAGGCCCATGGAGTTAGAGAAACTGATGCTACCAGTAACAAACCCGCTAAGAAGTTCATCAATTTATACAACAATTGTTTCAAAAACAAAGTAATGTAATAAAGAAGAAATGCAAGATAATCTCAGCTGGGGACTTTTCTGAAACCAAGAAAAAAAATTCCACTTTGGAATGATTGAATACAAAACAGTTGAACTCTAATAGAAACATAAAACTCACCTCATTCTGAAAACTTATGTGGAACAACTCAATAAGCAATGCAAACAAAATCAGGCTTAAAATAATTAATTTCTTTGATGATGAGAGATGCATAGTAATAGTCTAATTTGGAGAGAAAGCCGACTATCACATACGACATCAAATTAGAGGTTTTATTATTGTAAACACGAATTTTCATGCAATGAATGAGACAAGAACACGTGTACAAAATAATATTTTGTATTAATTTTGGGGTTACAATCTCTTTTACAATT
>JAOTRO020175488.1:0-11846 GCA_028566515.2 Pyracantha coccinea | reverse complement strand
CCGAGAAGCAAAAGAAAACTGAATCGACTCCAATTGTTAGCTAATTGTTGGATATCAAAGGTGAACCGGGCCAGACCAAACCAGTAAATGTTAAAATTTTGATTTTCACTTGGACTTGCATTTTGATATATGAGGTTGTCTTCGATTTAGAATACAAAGGTTAGAAGTCATATTTGACTCCAAATGTGGCGATGCAATGTGATTAAAACTCCAATACCAAGTCAATTTTGAATTTAACTTTTTAATCTTATGTATTAGAGAGAGATTAAGTCCAATTTAGAGTTACATATAATTGTGCAATGCACTTTTAACTCTAAAGTCAGATTCAAAGTCAAATATGATTTCACATCATAAATGAGATTGTCACTAAAGAATGACACTATAGATTGTCGTTGACCACTTCTGCACTTTGATCAGAGGTCAGCGACAACAGATTTGAGGGTTAGAGTTGTCATCAATCATCCTCGGGCCCTATGACAATGTAAGAATGGGAGAGGAGAAAGTGAAGAATAGGAAACGAGAGAATTAATGGGGTGTCTTTAATGTTACCCCTTTTGTTTTTCATGTTAGGATTTCACTCTTCTGTCGCTCGTCTATCTCAATTTTTTCACAAATGACGTAGTTGGTGTTATTTTAGATGCAGAAGAGTGAAAGAAGGAAGCACCATTTAATTAAGAAAAAGTGATTGGAGAATTTGTAATTCAGAGGTTAAAATATTATTTGTTGCTGCCATATCCAGAAGTGGATGTTTCAGACTTTTTAGGTTGTTCAGATGAATGCTACTTTCATTTGGCGTAACTTTCTTTTGCTAGGCCATAACGCGTTCGTAGAAGAGGTGTTCCTTTCTCCCACAGAAATGGCTAACCAGAAATCTGTTAAAGCAATTCTCTCACAAAAGTGGTTTGAGCCATCTTTCGTAGAAATCCATCAAAACTGCAAGTTACTAATAAACTGTGAGCCGCAGACGAGCAAGGTCGAACAAAAGAATTTAGAGCTAAATCCAGTGTGGAAGATCATAAAATCAAAACCCAGAAAACATATAAAATTATGAAAATAAATTCGTAACATTTTTTTTTTCTTTCAAAAAGCCATTTTTCAAATCCTTCTGTATGTTCTTCTCCCCATAAACCCTTCAAATCTGGTCCTTCTCTACCTCCTCCCCTTTATCTCTGGGATTTTAATTAGCATTTTTTCCTTCTTTTTTTTTTGGGTTTTCCTCTTCTTCTTCTTTTTTTCTAGGTTTTGTGGCGCATGCAGAGTTGAATTCCTTTTTCTTTTTTCTTTTTTTTTTCTCCTGGATTTTGTTGTTTTTGGTGATTTAGGCTGAAGAGTTTATGCATTTTCCAGGAAACTAAGTCTTTGGGCGTTTTCAAAGCTCAAATTTAAATGTATTAAATTGTTATGCTATAAGGATACAAGTGTCCATAGGTTACTAGTGAGGAACACCACCTATCATGTTGAGATGTGTGTTCCAGTCACATGGAAAAATTTATCGTCTTTTGAGGTTTCATGGGTTTTATGTTCTTTATTGTTTGCCTTTTGGGGTTTCAAGGGCTTTATTGCTTATCTTTTAATTTTCTTGAGCAAGCCTTATAGTCCATTCCTAGGCTTGAGCAACATTTTCATTCAATAAAAAAAATTCAAAAATAAGAGTCTATCATAACTTCTGGTATTTCAAAGTTCTATCCAATGATGGCCGTTCGTGATTCCTATATCCGTAATATTATTCGTCATGTCATTTTCTCCCAAAAATTCATTTTAGTTCCTCTTGAAATTTAATAGCTCATCCCTAAATCTAATTTGGTTTGAGTAAAGATGCAAAATCCACCCCCATCTGATTGACTAATTAAGATATTAGGCATCTCGTATGCGTTGTGGAATATCGTTCATGTTATGATTGATTATATCTTTTGGGTGCATTGCTTGATTATATTTTATTTTTTAGTTGATTAAAAAGTTGTAATGATAGTTTTGTTACTTGAAGATGTTGATTCTAATTGATGATGAATTTCCATTGAAATTTTACCTTTTAGCTTTAGTGTATGATAAAAAAAATCCTAGTATTTATATGCAAGGGCCCTATTTAATTTCTTGCTCCGGGCTTTTAAATTCTCAAGACCGGCCCTCACAGTAATACTCTTAACCGTAAGAGTTTCAAAAGATAAACACTTATTCTTAGGATCGACCTTGATAGTAATACCCTTAACCGCAAGAGTTTCAAAAGATAAACACTTATCAATTACTCGGTTTAGTTACCTAAACCAAACCCTTCTAAAATGTCGATTGTCCTACAATACCTAAGAGTATCAATAGCTATGTAAATTGGCCATGATCAATCTATTAAGCACATTGCATAATGCAAATTGAACAACTAATATTGTATTCAACTTTCATTAGTTGATTTAAACACGTTTGGATAAAGTTTATGGATTGATCACAATTCGCGAAGTGAAAAACCAAAAGCCCCAATGATCCAGAGAATCGCGAGCGTCGTTGGACAACAAAATCGACGGTCCATATCTTCCCCCACAAATGCAATTGATCCAAGAGAAAGTCTTGATGTTTTTGGACAAGTAAAAGACAGTCTTCCATTCACTCTGAAAGCCTCTGGGAAAAGCTCTGTAACTCTGTCCCAAGCAATAGTACTTCTGTTTCAAAATGTCACGGACGAGAAAGTCCAACAGAAACAAAAAACCCACCACCGTCGAAATCGTCCTCGACTCCTCCGACACCTACACCGTCACCGACACCGACTCCGACTCCGACTCTTCCAACCTACACTCTCCAATCTCAGGTATGTTCTCCTTCGTCTTCCCGACCAACCCATCTCTGTCTTTTACTCTTCTTCTGTCGCAGCCATTTTTCTTGCTTTCCTTCGTTTACCTACTCAACGTACAGATAGCTATTGTTCCAAGTTTCCAACTTTATATATTTTTTCTTCAGATTTTTAGGCAGCAGGTGAAGTTTTTGTTTTTAATTCAAGAGAAAAATGGTGGGATGAGATGAAATTTTTTAAATAAAACGTAAAAAATGGAAATTAGATGAAAAATTCAGTCTTTTTGAGATTTTTCGGATGCCAGTGTGCCCGCATTGAGCATTTTGGGTTAGAATATGAGCTCCTGGAACCTTTCCCTTGCAAGCCGGTTTCTGCAAGGGTTTAGGGTTTGGTGATGGAATTTAGATTAAAATCCGAACCGTTCCGGTTGAAGGATTTTTTTATGATTTGTTTTGTTATTATTCTGGTTGTAAGTTCAATGCTGGTGAATGGTTGATGGGTTTTAGTGTTTGTACTCAAACAGAGCTTTTCAGACAAAATGTGTCGAAACATCGCTCGTGCTGGAGGCATGTTTTTTCATCTTCGATTGTTCAAAAGAAGAGAATAACTCTAGGGGATATTAAAGAGGTAAAGAAGAGTTCAATGTGCCTTTTGGAATGCCCTCCGCGCTTCACTCGCCTTGAGAGGTCAAAGAGAAAAGGGAAAACAGAAGAGGTGAAAGAGCTGATGAGGCCACATGAGGTTTCCGAGCGTGCAGTCTCAGTGAAAAAAGAGAAGCTAGACTCTGGAGCTTTCATGCGGTACTTTGAGTGAGTCTTTCAGATTATCGTTCGTGAGTAAGTACCCTTTAATTTATTGAGTCGGATTTAAAAATTTGTTTGGAATGTGTAGGAACTTGTGGAACAGCTTTTCAGAAGACAAGAGGACCTCTTTCGCTTACCTTGATTGTTTATGGTTTAGCTTGTACTTGCAACAAAGCATTCACAAAGAACTTGAACGAGACATTAAGACCAAGGTGCTGAAGTGGATTAAGAATAAGTGTATCTTCTCAAAGAAATATGTCATTGTTCCTATCGTTTGCTGGTAGCTTTCTTCCATTACCCTGAGCTAAATTCGTTCCATTCTCCGAATGCGTGGAGTTCCAACATTTTCTTTTCTGAAACGTTTCCTTTTCAGGAACCACTGGAACCTCCTAATTCTATGCCATTTTGGTGAGAGTCTGCAGTCGGAAACCCAAAGACCATGTATGCTGTTGCTTGATTCTCTTCAAGGTGCTGATCCGGGGCGTTATGAAAAATATATAAGAAAGTATGGTTTTCTTTGGCAAGTTGTGTATCGCATTTGTTTTTTTTTTTAGGCTACAGTTCCCTTATTAGGTGTTTGGTGTGTGTTTTTCATCGTTTTCAGATTTGTACTGGACATTTTTATGGAAGAGGGAAGACCTGAGAAGAAAGATCTTATCTACCGAATTCCTTTGTTGGTGCCTGAGGTGATCTTAACAGTCTCTTTGTTACTTTCGATGTTCATATTGAAAAACCTTTTCCTAAAAAAGAAAAAAAATTCAGGTGCCACAACAGAGAGATGATGTCGAGTGTGGTAACTTTGTTCTCTACTACATTAACTTGTTCATGGAAGGTGCTCCTGAGAATTTCAGCACTGAGGGCTACCCCTACTTTGTAAGTTTTACCTTTTGTCATATGTTTTTACTTATGATGCAGAATTAAAAACAGAATCGGTTATGGACTCCACCTTTCATTTGGTAATTGCAGATGAAGAAGGATTGGTTTTCCCCCAAGGGCTTGGATTATTTCTGCCAGAAACTGTACTCTTCTGCAACGTGATGTTCGTATGCTAACAGTGAAAGAGAGGTCCATAGGTTCTTGTTGACTTAATGCAATTGTTTCTGTAAAGTGACTTAAGATATAATCAGGTGATTTAGGTGGATTAAAAGTTAGTCTTAGGATGACAAAGTAACGGAGGAAAAGTGTGTACTGAGAAACCTATTGGTTAATGAGAAAGGAAAGCCCTTATGTTATAGATGTCGGCTCCTTCTCGACTGGCCTGTAATTTTCTTAGAGAGATGATTTCGCTAAACGCAATTTAGAGCTGTTAATCAAAGTGTTAAGATTACCATCAAGTGTTGTGACATGATCAGCTTTTGTGATTAAGCAGGGATTTCTTCGTTCTACTTATTGCAAATTACAATGTAGTCTCGATGATATGAACAAGATGTGGTTTCATCCTTTTTTCTTTTGGGATATGGTATGTTGTGATGGTTCTTATCAAGAGGTTGAGGCAAAAAGAGAGTTTTCTCCATTAAAAGTCAACCCAAGGAGAGTTTTCTCCTCCTTAAAATAAGAATTTGGCTTGGTTGTGTGAATCATCCATCCCTCGTCTCCCCGAGACTCCTTGGCTCGTCCTACGTCAGATGCAGCCATAACGCGACTGAAATTTAGAGCTGTAATCAATATGTTAAGATTACTATTTAGTTGGGCTTCTGTGATCAAGTAATTTGTACTTGATCAACTCAAAGATGCGGACTCAGAAATAATACATAACTGAACATAACAACCTAAAGCTTAACCACTAATCTAGAACTTTGCTTTAATTATCTTGAATGAGTGAGAAGAAAATCCTCTTCTCACCAGAAATGGAAAAATTCTTGGATACGGTCTCACCTATAATTCTTTATAAGTAGAAACGATTTATATTGATGAAAAACTTCAATCGCAAACGAGTCTTGGAAGAGGACATCTCGTATAACATTAGGTAGCTCCTCGAACCAAACTATAGAGACCAAACTTAGCTAAGCGGTGAGCGACACCGTTACAAAGCCTAGGGATATGATTAAAGGTTATTTCCTGTACCTGCACAGCAAATTGGTCTCACTCATAATTTAAATGTTCATATAAAAGAGTGTGTGTGTGTAGATCCTTAATAATTGAAATGAATAAAAATTAAAAAGTTTGGGGATTAGTAATTCCTTACATTAATCCAACAACAACAAAAATCCGCTTCCATTAAAACATTTTTCCCAAACATATAAATTTTGAAATCTGTTGGTTTTAAATGAATAAATTTTATTTTTGGTGAATTAAATGAATAGAGTTGAAATTCACAGTTCTGAACAGATTTTGTTCACTAGCGTCATGCCTCCCTCGTAACATTAATTCCTCATAAGAACATGCAGAAAAGGCAAAAAAGAGTCGACTGTGTTATTTATTCTCTTTCTTCTTGTAGTCTTGTTTAGATTGAAGGTCAATCTTCTGCTTCTCTTCTTTCAATTGCAGGTTAGACTTCCAACCTATCTTTCGTTTATGATTATGTTCTGATATGAAGGTTGTGATGCGTTTGTTAAAGGATCTTTAATTACTTCAGATGAATTTTATGACTGAGATTGATTGTAGTTTCTTGAAGGTTTCTTTGTGAAATCCCCTTGGTGCTTTTGAAGGTCTCTTTCAGTTTTTAGGATTTGATTGAAATAGATAACTCACTAAATTCAAGATAAAACCGTTCTCTCTAGCTTGCTTTTCTCCTAAATACTTCACCTTTGTCTTCTCACTTTACATTTTTAAACATGCAATCCTACTTTGTCTTTTTCTCGAGTAGCTCGCTCTCTTAAGCTTCCTTTCATCTCCATATGAGAGGATTACGATTTCATGAACTCGCAAACCTCATTTTATACTATGTAAATGTGGATTCGAAAGCAGCTGCTAGATTTTGCTACTTTTTGTGGTAATTGCCGCTGCCGCTGCTGCTGCTGCGTGTGTATATATACAGTGAAAATAATCCTTCTGATTATTCTATATACACATTGGTTTCAACACAATTTTCTTTTCACTGTATCTTAGGGATTGAAATAGGAGAACTTTTTTGCTTTTAATAGTTATCTTTGCATGTCGAACAAGAACTAAAAACTAAGCTTTGCATGCTCTTAGTATTTTCTCATTGTGATTTGGTTTTACTCCATTGGTTTTTGTTAGTGTATTTGGTTCTAATCCATTTTTTTGCTAGTTGACATTGGTAACATGTTGTAACAAGCTTAAGAAGACACACATGATCTTCAACCAATAAAATTTGCAATTGTCCGGTTTTAAATGACGGAGATTTGGATCCTGTAGTTTCAGAATTCCTTTTAATTTGCAATTCCTTTATCCAAACGCAAGGAAAACAATGGATCTCTCTCTCTTGTTCCTAAACACTTCCATAGCTGGACTCTTTGCCATGCTTGTGTTTTCCTTCTCTATGATCACAATTTGGAGGCTTAGAACTGCTGCTGCAAATGCCAAACTTCCCGAACCACCAAAAGTGGCAGGCGGGTGGCCTCTAGTAGGTCACCTCTACCTACTCAGACGGCCCCAGCTTCCACCCCATATAACGTTGGGAGCATTGGCGGACAAGTATGGACCAGTCTTTAGCACCAGAATTGGCATCCACTCCGCCCTTGTGGTAAATACTTGGGATGCTGCAAAGGAGTGCTTCACAACCAACGACTTGGTTATTTCTCAACGTCCCAAAACTATAGCCGCTGAAATCTTGAGCTACAACCACGCCATGCTAGGGTTAAGCCCATACGATGCATACTGGCGTGACCTGCGCAAAATTATAGTCCAAGAGCTACTCTCAAGCCACATGCTTGAGCAATTCAAACATGTTCGAGAATCCGAAGTAGTGATGGCCACAAAAGAGGTATACAATCTATGGACCAAAAGAAACGATTCAAAAGAAAATGGTTCCGGGCAACTTTTGGTGGAGATGAAGCAGTGGTTCAACGATTTAACTCTAAAGGTGTTTTTTAGGATGGTTGCTGGAAATAGATATAATAATTTGGGTGACGAGATAGAGGAAGTTCGGTGCCATAAGGCCGTGAGGGAGCTCTTTCATTTTATTGGATTGTTTGCCTTTGGGGATGCTGTTCCATGGCTTAGGTTTTTGGATATTGGTGGGCACAAAAAAGCTATGAAAAAAACTGCCAAAGAGCTCGATACCATAGTTATGTCCTGGTTGAAGGAGCAAAAGATGGAGACAAAAATCGAGATTTTATCGACCTGATGCTTTCAGTCCTCGACAGACAAAATGTTGCGCAACATGAATCATTTGATGCTGATGCCGTCATGAAAGCAACAGTTGTGCTCGCATGCAGCACCAAACTCCTCTTTTAGCCATCTGTAATCTGTATCCTTGTTCAGTTAATCGTTGTTTTGTATTATAATTGGATATGTATTGATTAAGCAACTTGATTGTGACTTTGCAGAACCTGATTGCTGGAGGAAGCGACCCAACCTCCGTGCTCATGGGCTGCGCAATCTCAATGTTGTTGGACAACCGCCATGCTTTGAAGAAAGTCTATGAAGAACTAGACAACCATGTTGGCAAAGGAAGACTAGTGAATGAATTAGATATCAATGATCTCGTGTACCTGCAAGCCGTTATTAAAGAAGTGATGCGTTTATATGCAACATTCTCTGCTACAGAGAATTCACCGAGGACTGCATTGTGGGAGGGTACCATGTCCCGAAAGGCACGTGGCTGATAGTGAACGTGGAAGATTTATACTGACCCACGGGTTTGGGATGGCCCGATGGAGTTCAAGCCGGAAAGATTTCTCACAAGCCATAAGGATGTTGATGTCAAGGGTCGGCATTTTGAGTTAATGCCTTTTGGTAGCGGTCGAAGAGCATGCCCTGGCATAAATTTGGGCCTTCACTTGACGCTTTTGATCCTGGCTAGTTTTTGCATGCGTTTGAGATCTCTACTCCAACAAATGCAACCGTTGATATGTGCCAAGGATTTGGAGATTCCAACAATAAATCTACCCTACTTAAAGTCCTCGTCGAACCTCGCCTGCCTCCAAATCTCTATGAATAAATAATAAAGATTGGGGAAGTAACTCCAGAAATATCTCATATATGAATAAACAAGGACTGGGCAATTTCTGTCTTCATTTTGCATGGAGACATCCAGATCGTCAGTCCCAAAGAGAAACCAAGAAGATAGATGAATACTAACACAATACAATAGATGCATACAAATAATTTGTCAAAAAAATGTTTAACCAAGTTTTACACTCTTCAGGTTTCGAGTGATTTTTCGTAGGAAAAAGATGCATAAGACTTTCGTCCCAGTATTTTCTCAAGCAGGAAAGGCCTAAAAAATGGAGGCTAACACTGTTGTTGGAAGTTGGTGATTTTGTGACGAGAAAAGCCTCCTTCCCTCTATCAATTTATTTCACTCACCTTCAGTCCTCTCTTTTCCACTCGAAAAGTGCACCATCATCAACAAATCAGGCATCATTTTCAGCTCATCAGATGGATCGCCATTACTAGTAAGTAGAGTTAACATCAACCGCTCACCCGCATGTGAACGATTTCTAATCATTGATAGATTGCGGGTCTCATATGCATTTACTATCAACTCATCTCGTGCGAGTGAGCTATTGACGGTGAGAATATATAGAAAACATGAAATGAAAACGAAAGATCAACCTTGATGGCATTTGAGAGCTGGGTGAGTACGTATGGAAGATATGCCTTGACTTGTTCAGCGGTCCAATTTAGTTTGTAGCCAGCAGTGATGTCATTTTGGCCTATGTCAAAGGTATATAGGGCTTGAGAAAAGTACTCTTCCTTCGGCAGCGATTTCTCGAATAATTCACCTATGTCAAAGGTAGATATTCTATATTACGTTAAATATATACTGCTGAATTTAACGGTCAGATGAAGGCTCGAGAAGTAAAAGGAATTCAAGGCTGGTAGAGGAGTAACCAACCTTTTGTGCGATAAATTTGGGATCGTGTGCGGAAGTCGGAGAATTGAAGAAGCTGCACGTCTAATGAGATGGGACTAGCCCCACTTTGGGAAATGGTTGTGTTTGGAGGTATAATGGTTGATCCAGCTGTGGCAAAATTGGCTCCATGGCTGAAGTTTGATCCCATCGAGTCAAGAAATGCACTCAGATGAGGCAACCCCAAGCTTTCCGCTTTCAAACAACAACAGCAAGAAAATAACATCTTAATTAGTATAATTTGGGAAAACTGTTATTAGCACTTTAAAAATCTCATTTTATACTCCTCATAAGTATATTTTTCTTTCTAATTATAGAAAATTTGGAGTGCCAAATGAAATTTTTGAAGTACTAATAACAATTCCCTAATTTGAAAATGTAAATAAAACTGACTTCATGTGTCAGATCACAAGTGTTGTGGTATCTTGATCGTGTTATTTGTAATACACATCCTACATATAAGATCTTTTGAATTTTTTCTTGTTTCATCTCACGCGGTCTCCCTCCATTGTAAAAGTTGCCCTCCTAAATTAAGTAACCACACTGAATATCTTCTTAGGCCGACTTTGACAAGAAGACCCAAACCCAAAAATTGTAAGGATTAAGATTCTCTTCTCTCATCTTTTCATTTCTTTCCATGCACTCCTCTCACATTCTCTATTTTGTCTTTCTTTTTCTATAAAAAAAATTTAATATAAGATATTGACGTAACTTAACCGTGACCGTTCAAAAAAGAGGGAAAGAAAAAAAAGAGGAAAAAAGAGAAGAGAGAATCCTATTCCAAATTATAATGCAACAAGAAGATCAAAACCCAAAGAAGACCACCCTCTTTTTCAAAAAACACACAGCACTTTGATGTGATGGCCAATAATTGGGTCTCGCATGTATAATGGTTCAGATCAAAATTCATTTGTAGGGCAATTTTTGAATTTGATCTAACGTTCCAGATTTTTATTTTTTTCAAATTCAAAGGTAAACACGACTAAAATTTAAATCCAAAAATGTCAACATAACAAAATAAAATTAAAAAAAAGTACAAGATTTTAATGTATATTAAACTTTGACTGGTTGGTATGATTTATTCGGTTTTTAAAATTTTGTCGGATTTTTTTTTTTAGGTTAAAACATTCGTAAAACTAATTTAAGATAACTTAACTCAAAGTTTAAAAAAAAAAAAAACTTATTGAAAAAAAATTAAGGTTAAAACCATTCTACAGTAATTAAAACATTTTAGGTCATGAAATTTAAATTTGGATGGTTGGGTGACATTCACTATCCAAAGACCTAAATTCTGTCATTTAATAGACCTAAATATTTGAGTTTGGTCTGTTAGAGTTGCTAATTGAGGCAATTGAGATCAATGCATGTGACATTTTCACATTAATTTTATAGTCCTCAAGTGAAACAAACATATATTATAGCAAAGGAAAACAGAGAGATTTAAAGTTCCTAATTGAGAATCTAATCATAACATCAATAGCTGGCAAACAGAAAGAAGTTGCAGAAGCAGTAGTACCTATGAAATCGATTACAAGACGGCCGTCGGAGAAACAGCCGGACGGGACGTGAAAGTAGGTCTCTCCGTTGGGGTAAGGGGCTTGTCCAAATGCTGCAGATAAACCCCCGGTGTCCGAGTTCGAATCTCCGAAATTGAATACGGCCGGAAAAGAGCATGGCCCTGTGCAAATGCCCGGACTCGGAAGCAGTGTTGCCCAAATTACAAGGCCGAAGAGAACATGATGTTTTAAGAAAACAAATTCCATGTGTTGAGTGTATGGAGAGAGAGGGAGAAGTATAGACAAGTAGACGGCCTTGTTTTTATAGAGAGACGACGAAAGAGGGTCTTTCTTTTTCTTTCTTGCTAACTGCATTGACCACTTTGATAGCATGGTCTTGGAAAAAGGAATTTAAAAAGAAAGATAGTAATTGAGTGTATATGTGTTCATTTGTTTGATAGATATTGATGATTAAACGATTTTAATTTCATTGATCTTTTGTATAGGTGATTCTTAAATTATGATTAAGAAAATTGACGTTTTCGGTTATGATACGTCAATCAAAACTTGGTGGGTAATGAAGTGTGCGCATTGGGTGGAAATGTATGGGCAGTTTTGACTATGAACATTTGCATGAATAAACGATCAGGCATGCCATAAATACTCGTATTACAAAAGAAAATAGTCCCAAACAATCTAGATGCGGCCCAAATAAAGTATCAATGCATTATCAATATTGCGTTATTTGAGAGCTTTCTCCTATTTTTATATGAATAGAAGAAAAAAAAGTC
>JAOTRO020175481.1:0-11847 GCA_028566515.2 Pyracantha coccinea | reverse complement strand
AAAAAGGCCTCAAAAAGCAAAGCTATCACCGTCAAGGAAGAGAAAACTTATACACTTGAAGAAAGCCTGACGTCATACTTTAGTAGGGAAGAGGCGCTGTAATTGCCCCAAAAGATGTGAGGAGCACTAATAGCTGTCTTTCAGAGTCCCGACGCCCACGAAGCGCAAGAAAGCAAGGATTAAGGCTTGAAGCTTCAGCTATATGAATATGGCACATGCTGTGTCGTTTATGACGCAATGATCTTCACTGACGAATACTTGCTGCTAGGGTCAAAGCCTCATAACCGTTATCTCTTCATCTCTGGGTATGTTAGGGAGCTCAAAGTCAATCGCATGTTTATGGATGTAGGTTCGACCATAAACATCATGCCAAAGTCAACAATGACTACAATCGGCATCAAGGTAGATGAACTATCTCGAAGCCATCTTTTAATCTAAGGTTTTAACCAAGGAGGACAAAGAACGATGGGCATGGTCCGAGTCGAAATGACCATTAGTGAACTCAAGTCAAGCACGCTATTTCACGTGATTGACACGAGAACTTTCTACAACTTGTTCTTGGGAAGGCCTTGGATCTACGAGAATGGGGTGAAGGTGATACAAGGTGACATCAAGCCATTCACCGAATCCGAATCACACTTTGCATACGTCAAGTTTTACATGGATGAAGAAATGGTGCCTGAAGCTCTTCCAAAAGAGATCAAGTCCACAAGCAAAGCCGCACCTAAAAAGAATGAGTGGCCAACAGTGCCCAAAGAGCAAGAATGGGAAGCCGTGCCATATTAAAAAAGGTCCAACAGTGCCTGCTAACAGTGCCCAATGATGTGCCTGCTAAGCCCGCAACAACCAAAGGGAGTGTGACGCCCTCAAAAAGGTCAAACACACCTGTCTTCTGATACATCCTAATTCAAAACTGGAGTAAGCAAAGTCGACACACAACTGTACAAAGACGATGCAAAGCTGCTCAAGACAAATGTAGTGTTACATCTGACACAGCTAGGTGACCCTAAAGTTTCAAAACCACTATAAGGTTTCGTAAAGCCCCTGCCAAATGGGGCAAAACCAAGATTTCTTCCAACCAAGAGAACCGAAGAAGGTTTCAACCCAAACGCTTACAAACTCATGTCAAAGGTTGGATACGATTTCGTCTCCTCTTCAAATCTTTGAAAGAAGATGGCAAACACCATCAACAACAAAGAATGTGACCTCACCGAGACTCAAAAGAAGTTGAAGAAGCATGGTTACGGAGTTGACAACAACAAAGCTGAACTTGGATTCACACCAAACACATTCGTGAAGATTTCAAGAAAAGCGAAAAAAATGCCAGCGCTCAACACATCAGTGTGTTGAAAAAAGTCAAGAGAAGCCTAAACCCGCCCCTCGAACGTTAGTCTTCGACTGACTGAACAGTTCAAAACCTAGAGTTTCGGTGCTGGATCGCATTGGTGGTTCAGACCAAACCTCCGTCTTGAAAAGGCTTAACATACCAATACCCCTAAGCTCTATTTTCGAAAGGTTGCCAAAACCCAAGAAACAAAGCAACACGACTAGCTCTCCTCTGCGACGATCGTCTTTGGAAAGACTCGAAGAAACTAAGAAGCCTTATAGAAAGAGGAAGACAATGCCAAAGAAAGAAAAGCTCGACAGTCTAGCAGAAAAAGAGGACGTTCGAAGCTCGATTCCTTTAAGGATGAAACGCCAAGCAACCTTGGAAGTGGACACAAAAGAACCATTGAAGGTGAGGAGGCGCACCATCATCCACATCGGCCAATCTTCATGCCAACAAGCCCAAGGGGACGACACTGAAGAGGAAGTCCAAGACATCTTCTACATCACAATTCAAGAAGATGAAGAAGACAAAAATCCAGAGGAAAACGTCACTGCTGTGCCACCATAACTCAAGGATGGGGGGGGGGGGTAAGCCATGATTGATGATCTCAAAGAGCTCAACTTAGGCACAAGTGAGGAACCGAAACCTATCTTCGTAAATGCATCACTAAGTGCGGACGAGATCGAGGAATACTACCAACTGCTATTGGAGTACAAAGACGTATTTGCTTGGATATACAAAGAAATTCTCGGCCTTTACCCTACCATCGTCATGCATTATCTTGTAGTCAAGCCTGGAACGAGATCGATAAAGCAAACTCAAAGACGTTATCGATCCGAACTCATCCCATAAATTGAGGCTGAGATTGATAATCTAATCGAATTAGGTTTCATTCAAGAGGTGCAATACCCTAAGTGGATCTCCAACATCGTCATTGTCCTTAAGAAATCTGGACAAATTCTTGTTTGCGTAGACTTCCAAGACCTCAACGATGCTTGCCCAAATGATGATTTTCCCGTGCCAATTATCAAAATCATGGTGGACGCGACCACTGGCCAACGCTTCTAGACCCGCCTGCACAGAAGCCAAAGAAGTCAATGTGGCTTGATAACCTTCCAAAGAAGCTTGTTGAGAAGATCAAACTTAGGCAATTGATAAGTCTATTGCCGCACGTTGTTAAGCTTTAACCTCTGGACTCAACTTCTTCGAAGAAATAACATGCAAGGAAGAATACTTAGTTAAGGCGGCCATAAGTTTGGCAATCTTGACTCTCAAGAGCAAGGAATCAATGTTAAGGTTGTCAATCACAGAAACAAGCTTCGCCAAGTCCTTCTTGAGTAACACAAGGTCCTCCAATGAGCATTTTGAAATCCTCTTCTCAATGTGGCTCTTGATATTCATGGCTATGCGAAGGTTGATGCGATGGATAAGCTGCTCAGTGCCACTAAGGTTTGGCCCTCTAAAAGAGATCTCGGAGCTAGCTGGCAAAGGTGTTGGATGCATGACAGGCTGTTGCATACCTTCACCTACACACGACAAACTTAGGTAACTTGGCTTTGTAATAAGCTCTGCATCAGGAGGGTCCCCAATCTCCTCGTTTGTAGGTAGATTGCCTCCAAATAACATCTCCGTAAAGGAATGAAAGCCTATGTTCGCCAAATCAAAAGAACAAGAAGGCCCAGCCTAAAGAAGACAAAGAAAGATGTTAGAAACAAAAGCTAAACTAATGAAAGCAGAAGAAATCATAAGAAATAAGGAAATACATATATCTTTCTCAAGTGACACACGACCATCAAATTGAGGAGGCCTAACACTTTCTTCTTCTTGTGACGAAAATTGACATCGCTGTTATCCTGAACACCTTCAAGCGGTCACTTGTTCAAAACTTGTTGACGCTGCTGCAAAGCAAGCTCATCTTCGTGCGAGTCAACTTCGTCATAGGCCTCTTCAGAAGCATCCGAATGATGAGAAGACAAACACGGGCATTGAGAAGTTAAAGCCGCAAGTCCATCTTGCAAATGAGCTACACTCGCACAATCAAAATGTGCCAGTTGCGTAGGAACTGCAAAATAGCCCAATCTTGATGCGTCATGGCATAAATGAGAAGAATTTGTGCCACTGGATTACTCTTGAACTCGTCTTTGGCAGGTAGAGTTATGATTGCATTTGTGCATACATGGGTACATGACTCCCAATGCATATACACGGCTTGCAAGGATTCCGATTGTGTGTTTTTCTTCAGCTTGCCTGACACATGTTGGACAAAACCAAATTACATGCTGAAAACGGTGAGGATTATACGGCTGAACGATACATCGGTCTTCTTGCCGCAACAAAACATACCTTGAACGAAGACTCGTAAAGTAAGACAAGTTTGAGAAACGAATGTGTGAATCATCTGCGAGGACTCACTGTGCCAAGCTAACTCTTGCCAGGTGATCCATTCTCAAACCTTCACAACTTCTAAACAACACTTGCGCTTGCAAATCATCAAGGCTCTTTGCAGAAAGCACACCAGAATACTTCGTCATCAAAGGCCCCGACTTGACTGAAGTTGACGAAGAAGACCTCAACTTGTCTAAAGTTAAGGAAGGAAAATGAGTGCCAAAGTACTCACCCAACCAACCATACACATAGTGGTAGGGAAGTACTGCAGCACGATCTTCAATGCTTGCTGAGTTCGAAACAATAGTCAAGTCGTCGTAAATGTTGGCTAAAACCAGAATAGCAAAGCTGTAAGATTCACCTGCAGCCATCTTGCTAGCCACTTTGAAGACTCCGGGATGGATAAAGTTGATGTCGTCTTTGAGAAAAACAAACTTACAAAGCCAATAAGCTAAAAAAGCAGCTAGGTAAGATTCTTCGACATGCTCTGACACTATGCCAAGTTTGTTAAATGCTTTCAATTTGGTAGAGGTGCGGCACCCAGCTGAACCATTGGCACCGGACGGATCTAAGTCTCCTTTTGGCTTGGTTGTCTTGTTACGGTCACTTTTCTTCAAAAGCTTCATGTACTTCATGGAACCCTAATACCAAAATTGGATCCATGAAGAAATATGCACGCTTAACTTATCTTGAGCCTCCTGGGAAAGCTTGTGGTACGCCCAAAACAAATAGCGGCAACTCGCATGCAATCCTCGTCTATTGCGATGAGAAAATTCCTCCACGCTAAGAACAACCTCGTCATAAAACTTAACCTGGATTGGCAAACCTTCTATCTTGTGGAGATACCAAAGTGAAATCGACATCTCTCTTTATGCCGTGTGAAGTGTGTTGGTCGCTAAACACCAATGCTTTAAAAATACACGAAGGACAGAAGGATGGCGATCATAACTAAACAAAGATGCGTACATGACGTGATAAATGCCCACGTTGGTAAGCACATCTTTAGATCAGCTCAAGACATCTTCAATCCACTCCCAGTAAAACTCAGCAAAAACGGTTTCTCCAGCAGTCGTCAAGAAGCTATGGATGTCATTGCCAAGAAGCTCAAATGAAATTGGTGGTTTGTCACGAACATGTCAACCAAAATTTGTCACCTCCCAAGATAGTTAGGAATACCACGACTTAATATGCACCGAGTTGTATTTCGCAGGAAGAACAAGCTCCTTAGGGCCAGTCAACGGCACATAAAGCACTTAATATGCATCGAGTTGTATTTTGCGAGTCGCCTTCCTTCACAAAAATGGTGATGGTATTGCTCTTAAAGCACTTAAAAAATACCATGGCTGCAACAAAACAAACAATGCAACATAAGCACAAGGTGGGATGGCAAGAAAAAAAACAAAGAAGAAAAAAATTGCTTTGCTAAAGCAAAAGACATATGAGACAAACCTTGTAAGCATTGAAGGAGGACGATGATAAAGTCACAATGATGAAAAGAAATCAGCCACAAAGCTTGAAAAACACGGCAAAGAGGGCAGTTACAAGATGGTCCTTACGCACACTACAGTAGCAAAGAAAACCAAAATGCTACGCAAATCCGCAACGATTACTTAAGCAGTTTCTCACACTGAATGACAAAGAGGGCAACTACAAGACGGTCCTTCAACGCCAGTAGCAAAGAAAACCAAAATGCTACGCAATCACACTACGCAACCCCGTAGCGATTACGCAAGTAGTTTCTTGCATTGCACGGCAACATTACCACCAAGGGAAAACTATGACCAAAAGGCACTACACAGCGCAAACCCACTGCAGTCTTTGCTCAACGCCACATGATAAAAGTGACGCACTGCAACAAGCTCCAAGCAAGCAAAACCCACGACAAAGCACAATACAAGCACATGGCAAGTATGTGAATTGTGAAAAAAAAAACACACACCCAATTGTCCTATAAATAGATGCCAATTGCTGATGTCACCACTGTGGGAAAACTGTGACCAAAAGGCACTACACAGTGTAACAGCACTGTAGTGCTTCGCACAGCACCACGTGGTAAAAAGTGACGCACTACAACAAGCTCCAAGCAAGCAACCCACGGCAGCAATAGTTGTAGCACACACGGCACAGCAGCAAAGACAATGCACGACAAGGAATTGTGAAAAAAAATACGCACCCAATTGTCCTATAAATAAGGGTCAATTGCTTCCTAATGCTATAAGGGAAATACATACCCAAATAGCAAAAGGAAAATCAAAACAAGGAAGCACATTCCAACCAAAAAAAGGAAGCAAATTCCAAGTAAAAATGGCAAGGTAAGTTTCGGCCAACAAAGAGAAAAGTATGCTGTTTTTGCACCAAAAATCAGCAAAGAAAAGAAAAGGAAACAAAAAAAAAATGGAAAAGGCTTCAAAATTTCCAAAACATCAAAGGAAATAACCGCCTTGCCGAAATTCAAAGAAGGAAACCCCTCCAAGGCAAGGACAAAGTCTTCAAGTTTCCCAAAACAAAGGGAAAGTTCCCTCCTTGCCGTGGAAATCAAAAGGAGAAGGGAAAAATACCCTTCTTTGCCGTGGAAATCAAAAGGAGAAAGGAAAATACACTCCCTACTTGTTGTGGAAAAGTAAAGGGGAAAGGAAAATACACTCCCTCCTTGCCGTGGAAAAGAAAAGGGAAAGGAAAAAATGCACATCCTACTTACCCAAGGACAAGCATTAAATCTTTCCAAAACCTTGAAGGAAATCACCAAAGCTTTCTAACACTTTGAAGGAAGTCACCCTCATTACCAAAATTGAAGGAGATTCCTACCCAAGGAAGGAAAAATATTTTTTTCCTACAACCACAAGGAAAAAAATTCAAAATACACCAAATGTATTTTTTCAAAATTATGGAAAATCAATATGCACAATAAGTATATGTCGATTTATCCATTTTCAAAATTTTTCATTCAAGATCAAGCCTCTACAGCCCGTGAAGAAAGTTTTCATTTCTTTCAAGATTAAGCGTCTACGGCCCTTGAAGAAAGTTTTCATTTATTCAAGACCAAGCCTTAACAGCCCTTGAAGAAATGTTTCATTCAAGAAACACGCCTCAATGGCCCTTGACGAAATTCATCATCTCAATTCAAGAAATACGCCTCCACGGCCCTTGAAGAAGCAAACTAATTCAAGATCAAGTCGTAATGACCCTTGAGTTAGAACATTCACATTGCAGGACTTCAAAACACATTTCCTACATGTGGCAAGCATATGCCTACAATGCGCCTTGAAGTAGGGGCATTTGTGGACATGTAAATTTTGTTGCATACAAATGATGCATCACAAAGTTCCACGTGGCGTATGACTCATCACAAATGGACAAGTCATCAATGATATGTAGCATAAATCAAGCAAAGGAAGAATAAAACTTCGCCAAATTTCGGCAAAGGGGGGGGGGAATCTCTCCTTAAAATCGGCAAGGGGACCAAATTGATCTCAAAACCGGAAAGAAAACTAAAGTATCTTCATGAAACAAGCAAGAATTGAAGATTGCTCACAAAATAGGTAACAAAGCCCTATAATTCGGCCAAGCAAGGGAAAGTGGCTAAAATTAAGACACAAAACATGCTTAAATTCTCCCATGAATGAATCAAGACACAAATCAAGCCAAATCCATCCAAAGGCAAGGTTTGAGAAGTCTATAAATACAAGGTCCTCATACAAGCATAAGTGTCGACAATTTCTACATTCAAGGTCAACAATTTTTACATTGAAGGGCCAACCTCTGCCAAATCCTTGAAGACTAATACGCTGCCAAAGCTCTCTTCAAAGA
The DNA here is from genome assembly GCA_028566515.2 of Pyracantha coccinea. NCBI lineage: Eukaryota > Viridiplantae > Streptophyta > Magnoliopsida > Rosales > Rosaceae > Pyracantha > Pyracantha coccinea. The sequence goes on along the minus strand of JAOTRO020175481.1, from coordinate 4,325 downwards.
ACATTCAACCAAAGCCGAAGCTTTCTTTCAACCAAAGCCGAAGCACTCCCTTGAAGAATCAACAAGCACTTGTGCCGATTCCTTTAGGACTTCGTTTCAAGCTCAAAACTTGTAACGACATTCGTTTCAAGATCAAGTCGCCAAGACCCTTGAATCAACGAAGTCCCGCGTCAACATCATCTTTGCCGCACCTTGAGGTGAAGACCATCGACGCATTGTTTTCAAGCTCAAAACTTGAACCAATCGTTCAATCATTCGTCTGAGATCAAGTCATCACGACCCTTGGATCAACAATCAACCATCTACATGAAATTTGAAGACTGAATCAAAGGAAAAGTTGTAAACAGAGATTGTAACCTACAAATTCAAATCAATACAAATCTATTTTGTACACGTGTTCTCGTTTCATTCAATACATAATATTCGTGTTCACAATATTACAACATATGTGTGTATGTGACTTTTTGGGATGTATGTATTTGCTGGAATCTCTTGCAATTGTTTAAGATAACAGTGTATTACACTTGGATCTCATTTGGTATTTGCAATAGTTGCTGAATCTGCGACTTGCATATATGCCATTTTTTTTCTTGCACACACCTTTTTGATGTAAAATTGCAATTAGTTATCAGATTAATCATGTCTCCTACGCACCATTTAATTGGGAAAGGTACTATGGTGGTGGGGTATCCGGTATGGATAACTGCATAAGGATCGTTTTGAGTTCGGTCATGTCTCAAAGCATGTGCAGACTGTGAAGACACCAACAAATATATGGTAAAGAGAATGTGTTTGAACATTTTCAGGACACAGCATGATTGTAGTAATCGTGTATATTTGTTAATAGTTATCACAATAAGGTGATGACGGTCGCTAAAATTAAAGCACAAAATGTTAAATGTCTATGCTCCTTTCGCCAAAAGCTGTTGCGGGGCATTAGAAGGAACATTTGCACACCGGAACTTGTGGCACTAATATAACATATGCAGACTACATCTTGAGACTAGAAATACTAGTAAAAAAAGCCAAGTAGTATTATGAAATTCAGAATAGTCTTGCATGTACCCGTATTAGTCATGGTGAAAGTCTTGCATTATTTGTTCATGTTAGTCATGGATAAAACCAAAAACCCATTCCTTTGAGATAAATTATACACTGAAATTATGGGGGTCTTTCGTAGAAAGGAATGAGAATCAAGACATTGGAATTGATGCTTATTGAGTAGGCATACACAGTTGAATTAGACATGATGGTGCTCATTAAATAAGCATATGAATGGACATGGCCATTGGGTCATGCATGTTAGTCATAGTAAGTAAAGGATGAAAGCCAAGAAGTGTTTTTTTTTTCCATAATGGCTAGTGAGGCAGGAACGCCTAAGAAGATGCATAAAGTCTATCTCTATCTCTATTGTTTCCTACTTCCTAAAGTATAAAACATGATCAACTTAACAATAACGTTAAAAGCAACCATAATTATGGAAAAAATGTGGGGATAGCTTATCCATCTTTTGATATATGAGTTAACTTTACTTAAGAAGAATGGAAAGGTCATTATTATTTGAATGAGATAACCAAGATGTCATCTTTTATAATGAGTAATTGTTTGAGGTATGTCAAGGTTAGAGACCTTCTTACAAATACCTTAAATGTGGGGGACGTCTACTTCATAGTGTTAGCAAATTATGTGTAAGTCTTAACATATGTTTCGAGGACTTAACATTAGAAAACAAGTACTCTCGTATGAAATAAATGTTCATAAGGTGGATTGTGCACACCATTAAAGATAGTCAACCTAGTAGTGGATCCAATTATTAAAGGTTAGACTAGAGAGTAAGTTGATCATCGAAAGAAATGAGGCTAAAGCCAACATAACTAATGAATTAGCCGGACGGAAAACTAACTTAGTTGATTGAAGATCCCATGGTCTAAGTTCAATAGGCAAACTGGTTGGGCATGATTCAAAAAAGTTACACACTATATACCTCATTCTTAATGATAATGATATCTTGTAAATAAGAGGAATATTGCAGAGTATTCTTAATCAGTGGTCACCTATGTAAAAGTAGAAGTGGGGTTGCTTCTATGAGAATGAGATGGCTAAATTCACTAAAGCTCTCATGAATCTGGGATTTGTTTAAGACCAAAATGAACACAACCATATGAACCGTAATATATTAGGATTGGTGATGTGTGTTGCTTATTGTCTCAGTTTACTATTGCTATGGACAGTTCAAGATCTTCCACGTCCACTACCTCACCAAGTAAATCCGATAAGTATTCACTAGGGTAGGTTCAAGTCCAAAAGACACCTATTTCGATGCATCTCTTGTCCGTCTGTACTCTCAAATTCTTCTAATTTTCCATTCCTGTGGGGATTGTGGAAATTATATATTATAATATTAATTTATAATATTTAATTTTTTATGAATGAAAAATAAGAGTCAAGTGTTATAGTTGAATTCAAATTTATGAGTTGCATATGTTCGTTGGAACTTTAAGCAACAGTCACAATATTTCAAAAGGGGTGGCTCGAATTGTATATAAACTCAAGCATCCCACCTATTTAATAAATAATAAAAAAAAGTAGAAAATTAGAGTAAATTCTTACTCTTGAGAAATAGGGGTTTCCCACTATGTTTCTCTTATTCTTCGTTTGACAAATTCTGAGTCGTGTCTAGAAAATACGGAATATATAAAGTTGTCATAATCCGAAGATTGAAGTGCTTCAATTTCGAATTATAGATTGTTGAATCCTAAGAACGGAAGACTACCAAAATACAAACAGAAGAGTAGGGGCGAAATTATGTCTTTAGGACATTTCATTTATGCAAGCTTTAATCTACAATTTATGTTCTGATTTTCATTATGATTATTATCATTAAAATTCTTGTAATATTTTCATATTCTAATATTGCTTCAACATAGTGTTCATGACTCAATCAACAACAAGAAGGCAGATTCATTACTCATTAGACGTTTAAACTTGGTACACTGTTGAATAAGCAAACGAGTTTCAGACACTATTCTTAAATTCCCATAGCTCAATATATTTTGAACGGTATCTACAGGATTCCCAGGCACAACCAATTTCTGAAAATAGAGATTGCTTGAACAAGTTTTCAGGTCATCTTCGTCTGTAGATTCATCCATCAGGGAGCTTTACTACCTCAACACAATTATTTGACTAAGTGCCAGATGCTATCCAAAAAACACAGTTTCAACTCTTCTGTGGAGCTACCCACCATTAACAAAATTCGAAGAAAGTTGAAACAGATTAAGAAAGATGTCAAGGATATTATAGTGACACGGTGGAGCATTGAATGGAACCACTGATCCACAACCTAATAATGGCCAAGCAAGCCACTGATCCAGGTGGACGACTTGTTCAGTCGATTCTGTTGAATGTTTATGGTCTAAACTAGACCTGCAAACGGGTCGGGTTTTTTTGGTTTGGGTCAAATTTAACCCGATCCATTAATTTAATGGGTCACTCAAACCCAACCTATTAAGCTAACGGGAATCCTATTAAAAAAAAAAAGCAAATGGAGGACACTACAAAAATCAAAAGAGAAATAATAAAACCTTCCCCTCTATAAACATATTATTTATTTCAAAATACTTGAGGTACAAAAATTTTACAACATTCTTCCCCTTTATAAACATATTATTTATCTCAAAAGTAAATCTAAATCTGAATTGGGTTCCATTTGGTCACATATAATCCAATACATGAGCAGCTCCAAATCCAAAATTAGCAAAAACAAAGATCAAAACCCCAAATTGATGACATGGGTAAGCATTAATTTCATTCCAATCAATAAATTCCACACTTCTAGAAGAACCTAGAAACAAAAACATAAGAAATCGGATCCAAAACAACAAAAAACCCATATTTTAGAGAGAGTGAGAAAGAGAGAGAGAGAGAGAGAGATAGAGGATTACCAGGAGCAATCTTGAGGAGGGACAAAAGAGAAGGGCAATCGCAGTTGCAAGAAGGGCAATAGATTTTTGAATCCCCCAACTTTACGGTCTTCTTGAAAAGCAGAGGTGGAAAAGAATCAGAGCTTACCAGAGAGAGAGTGGTGGAGTAATGGAGTTCAGTAAAAAAATTTAGGGAAGAAGATGAGGGAGATAACCAGAGCTAGAAGGGAAGAGGCACACTGATCTCTCAAAGAGCAACAGTGTGCGCAAGAGATAATGGAGAGGGACTGAGGGTTTTCTATTAGGACTATTGAAATTACACAAAAGTCTTTAATAACGGGTGAAATTAGTGGTTAACGGGTTTCGCGGGTTCATCCAAAATGACCCGTTATTTAACAGGTG
>JAOTRO020175462.1:0-11852 GCA_028566515.2 Pyracantha coccinea | reverse complement strand
GAAAACCTGGTTATTTTCCGACCTCATCTAATTAGCCCTCAGTTTCTCCACACCGATAACCCAAATCGTTTTCAACTTGTAGCAACCGAACCAAAATCGTCAATGTCGCCGGAGATCGAGCCACCATTGCAGAGATCGAGTCAACAACTACCATCGCCCCACCATTGCAGAGATCGAGTCAATAAATTCAATTTTATTTGGATAAAAATTCTTAATTTAATTTTTAATTTTTTTTATTTTTGGTGTCCACATGGTGCCTAAGTGTTGTCCACGTGGGCGTTGCTTCACGTCTTAACGAAGGTTTTGACTAAAAGACTAACACAAATACAAGGAAAAGGATCCGACGACTAACATAAATACAAGGAAAAGAATCCTCGTCGGATCCTTTTCCTATGGATCCTAGGGATTCCGTGATCATGACTGTTCATCATACATCGTGCGGTCATAAATTATTTCAAATTTTAAAATTTAAAATTAAATATAAATAGTACCCAACAAAAAATGACCGCACAATGTACGATGAACGGTCACGAACACAGGATCCCTAGGAAAAGGATCTGATGAGGATCATTTTCCGAAATACGAAAGTGTCACACAATTCCCACTTTATGTATGAACTGGGATGAAAATTTTGAAAACAACAATATTTCAAGATAGTAAAGTGAGAATTACCCTTAATTATATATGCATGTGAATATAATTACCAATGATTAGTAAAGATAATTAAGACACTCAACAAATAAGAAAACACCCCTATGCCTAGCAATTGGGGCTAATTTGTTGAAAACCCTTCACGAGTGACAGAGCAGAAATTCAGGCTAGGAGGGGCCATTAAATCACATGAAAAAAATAATATAGCAATATATAACTAATGAGAGAAAATTTAAGGCGTCTTTTTGTATTGGCATAGAAATTTTTAATCAAACAAGAGTGGTAGATCTTTAACAGGTATGGAAAATTAGGTATTGATATGATTATATCATAAAAACAGAACTTTTTACAAGCTTTGATAATAAAATTAACATTAATTTCAAACAAAAATTTAAAAGCATGTCTCAATACTATTATTATGAGATTTTTCTTCAAATAAATTAACCTTGTTTTGTATCAACCAACCAAAAAAGGATTGTTGATAAAGAAGTTTAGTTGTTATAAAACACATGAAGGAGGTTAAAGCAATTTTTGAACCCCTGGTGTGTAGGAACACTAACACACCAATAACCGACAAGCTGGCATACTCTTTAGTTCTAAAACCAACATATAGGGTATATAACTAAGAAACATTTCAAGATGGTCCCGTGCCCATCTTGGTCTCCATGTAGCTTCGCTACTGCGCTTCACTCTCATGTCACTTTGAAACAATTACTTTTAGAAAATGAAATGTAAATTGAATTTTTTTTTTCTCAAAAGATCTAGAAAATCAATAACTCTCACAATAAATATGATTGAGGAGGAAAAAAAAATTACAGTTAATGCTATTATTTTGGAATCAATGTTCAGCACTGGCTTGAAATCATCCCTTCTCAAAAAATAGTAATGATAAAAATATTACAAAAGCATTACAATGTACAAAAAAATTAATGTAGTTCAGTTGGTAGTCAATGTTTCACTTGGGAGGTCATGAATCATTTATTTATTTTATCATGAAGATATCTTTTATTACAATAAAAACTAGTACAAGGCCCTAAAAGAATTGGGTACACAACTATGAGAAAGTAAAAGGCCCAAGCAAAATGAGAGTGGCAACCCAAGATACAACTGAAGGCCCACACAAGTTTAGGACAAAGGCTGCAAAACACAAACAATTAAAAAGCCTAATCTCCAGCAGCAAAGACCACATCACCGTTGCTGTCACATGATTGGAGGAAGCCAAACTTCGAACCGAGAAAGTATACACCATATCCAAATCCCCTTCACGAACCCTAGCAAATATATACCAAAAAGTAACATATAGGTAGAGAGTGAGGCTAATGGGATCTGTAAAATATCCAACACTTGGCATCGATAGGGATATGGCATACTAGTTGGGGAAGGGAAGTGAGGGAGGGAAGTGGTCTGAAATCCAATTTCTGATCGAAGCTTACCGATCCGGGCACATGGTGGGATAGAGATGAGTATCACAACTAGGGAGGAAGGAAGAAGGAAAATTAAAAGATAGAAATCAGTAAAAGCAGGCGAAAAACGCCGAATAAGGGGCATGAAGCTTGGGATAGTTGAGACTCAGCTTGAGGAAAACTGAGATTAAACTCAAGGAAGAATCGAGAATTAAAAAAGAAGGGAGAAAACTAGAAAAGGAGAAGGAAGAGGAAGAGGAAGCAGGGAGGGAAAGGAACATAGGAGAATAGAGAGGAGAGGAAAAGAGGGAGATGGCAAATGAGAGAAACTAAGAAAAACTAGGAGGAAACACGGAGGAAAATAAGATAGGAAGGAAGGAAGGAAGGAATGAGGGGTGGATGCCTCCGGCACCCAAGCCAAAGGCTAGGGCTAGTGGCGAAAGTTTCTGGAATTATGTTTTACAGAGAGAGTTTTAGAAGAGAAAAGGGGAGACTTTTAAAAGGAGCTTTGGAGGTTATGAGTCATTATTTTTATATTTTCTTTGGTAAAAATTCCGGTGATTGGAAAAATATTCCGACAATAAAAAAAAAGCTCTCGCAAAATTCCGGTGACCTTTTCTCGCGAATGAGCTAGGTGTGCTTGGAATTGGATATTGTGCAGTGGAGGCAAATATGTACATAAACTATCCTTATAATTGCCTTGGCCGACAAATATGGCTTAATCCAAACAAAATGAATTGGGCTTGATACTTTTTTGTTAAAGTTGATATTTTTTCCTTAAAATCTATATACCCATTTTGGTATTTAATCCTGATTTACCTTTGTTTCAAACTGCTATTTGTATGATTTCATATTTAAATTCTTGAATAAAGCATCTTATTGATTAAAATCACACAATTTGCAATCACATTCAGGCCTCAAATAATCCTTGGGCTGAATGTGAGGGCTGTGGGCCTGAAAGAGTAAGACTGCCCATGTTGTAATGTATCAATGTATGAACCTGGACGGACTCTGAACATTTTCATTGAATGGGTCCCTTCTTCTTAATCAAGGTATGAGGTCACCAATGACTTAAGCTGCCAAGTTGTGACGGATTGAACGTCGGGTTGAATGTGTGCAAACCACGACGTGCTGAAAAACTACCACCTTAACTTTCATGCGTAGAGAACTTTGTTTTGGGATTTAGAAAAAATCAAACTTTTAAGTATTTTGATTTCATCAGACTCCCGAACAACCTCTTTCGAGTTGAAAAAGACTTAAATTGGATAGTGCTACCAAATATCTTATATTTCGCAAGTCTTAGGAATGATCGAACGAGAATATGAAATTTTAGTAATAATTTAATTATTAATAACCACGTCATATGATTTACAAAATTTAATTTAATTTTTTATTTTTTCTATCATTAATCCAGTTGAAATTGTCATACGACTTTGAAGCAAAAGGGATCAAAGACGCGAGCTACGCTACACCCACCATTATGTATTTTTGCCAAACGTGTATTTGTTTCTTCTTTTGACAATGATTCCATTTTTAATGATACAAGTTTTATCATAAAAAGTTAAATATTGTTCAAGAACATGGGAATTGTTAGAGAACGACAATCGCTAATATCACATGATATCTTTAAACGGACCTCATTCCTTGATTGATTGAACAACATATAGAAAAACAAGGGATATCAACTAAACAAATGATTATAATCCTAACACGTCAATGTGAGTCAATTAGCTCTTAATTTAATTGTTATTTTATTTTATTTTTTTATGTTAGAGGATTTCGATTCTCTCTTATAATTGGTAAAAATAAAATCACTATAAGATATGACTAATTATGTCGTACTATAAAATAATTTATTTATTAACGTTAGACTCATCTTAAATTCGAGTTCATGTTGAATCTGCACTTTATTTCATTGTGTTTGAAAGATTGTGTGAATTTGAAAGATTTGAGTGAGATTTTTGCTTGGATTCTCATTCCGAAGATTGTAGACAATGGAGATTATGATGATTGACTTTACCTATTTATCTCTTTCACTCGATACTCGACACATGTATTTCACTAATAAATTAAAATTAAATTACATAATTTATGATTTGAAGGTGGAAAACTAGAATTTATGATTGTTTCATTAATTATGTAGTTTAATTTGTTACTGAAATACACCTATCAAGTGATAAGTGGGTAAGATAATAGAGAAAGGCAAAGTTAAAAAATAGGAAATTTTAACGAAAAGTTTCAGGTACTATTTACTTTAACGAAAAATCACATTTTTACATTAAAAAGTTAATTCTGGTACTATTTATTTTATCCTTTATTTTGTCCTTATTGTTAAAACTTAAAGTTTTAAATTTATTTTTATTAGTTTTTCTTAAAAAAATAGGGGGTTGGTGCACATGGTTCGAAAAGTCTCCTATGGAGGAGGCCCACGTGGCATCTATTACACGAAGTTTGTCATCCCAATCCGACGGTCCAATTGGCTTGCCATAATCTGGTGAAAAAGTTAAGGAGGCAGAGACGAGGAAACCAGATAAAATCATATTGACTGAATTCGCAGAGAGAGAGAGAAAGAGAGAGTGTGTTAAGAAGAAGAGGGAGGAGGAGGAGGAGAGAGAAAGAGATGGCGCTAAAGGTACCGGCGCTTCCGTTCACGTTTGTGGTACACACGCTCGGAATTGCGGCTTTGGTTCTGGTGTTGGTTTGGAACATTCATTTCAGAGGCGGCTTGGCATGGGAAGCTACCAACAAGAACCTCATCTTCAACGTACGCCTCTCTCTCTCTCTCTCTCTCTCTCTCTCTCTCTCCATTTCTGGGTTTTCTTAGGTGTAGAAATAACTTCTTATTTTGTATTGATTTTCTCTATGCGTGCCTTTATTTGACTCTAGAGTTATCCTGCTTCTCAAATCTCGATTGATATACCGCCTTTTGTAGCGTCAATAACAGTTCTCTAGATTTTGGGTCCGTGTTTCTCAGAAACAATTTAGATAGTCATGGAAGATGAAGGATTTGTGCATGTCCCTAATTAGATAGCATATGACTGGGTTCTCTTCTTATCGATATGGAATTGGATACCGTTCTTTTTTTTTTCTTTTTCTTTTTCTATTTCTCACATGCGGTATTGGCGCTGCTGGCGGAGAACTTTAAGCAATTGAATACCACTCCCACCTTCTTTGACTGGTTTTTCCTTCTTTTTTATATTTTGAGAAATGCTCAGGGGATTCTCTTCAAAAGTGAGGATGTTCATGTGTCCTCTCTCTTCTTATGTTTCTGATATAAATTTTTATGATGTTAAGATAAAAATTAACGTTAAATTATGAAGTAACGGGTAATTTATAAAAGGTTGTATTTGGAGAAAATCTCTTTGGTATTTCTTTTATTTTTCTTCATTGGTTAAAGTTGGAAGTTAAAAAACACTAAGAGTTTAGTGAAATGCTGATAAAGTTTAGTGGCATTCTAGGACATGATTAAAGTGCAGCTCTTTCTAAATGTCGGTCGGACTGTTGATTGTAGAAACAGTTAAGTACATTTCGCATGTTCACCTACCATTCTTACCAAACTTACACAGTGCCATTTTTCAATATGATTATCTTTTCCGATTGATAACAGGTTTCTGTTTATATTTTCCATCAATCACGATATGAGTTATAACAGCTGCAGTTTTATTCTATCAAGCATAATCAGTTGTATGAATCTTACAATGTTATTACGTTCGATTTTGTGTAAAATTTTTCGTTAGCTTCAATTACTTGATGCCTTTTTTAAAAACTTTTTCTAAGTCTGTCTCTGGCTTTTTGCCTTGAACATCTATCTCAAAACCAGGTTACGAATTATTTTTTAAATTTGATGAGAAAACTATTAAACTTTGGGGTTTTTAGGGTAAACCATTGGAACACGTATATAGCACCTAGCTTCCATAACATGGTTGGTACTTGGAACTAATGGTACAAGAAATTAATAAATGGAGTGTGGGGAGTGTGGACATTCGCTGATTCACATAAATTTGGTGTGACATGGAGCTCAAACAATTCACGTGTCTATCTGCTTCTGGAAATATCTAAATCATCATATCAGTTATTCATTGGTACACGTAGTTACGTATATAACCTTGGTTTCCCCCAGTCTTGGATTTATCCACAGCTTTCGACACTGAACGCTCGTCTTTTTGTATTTCAATTTTAGTGTGCATAAAGAATTAGAATCTTATATTATACTTAGTATGGAGAAGAGTAGTGTTATTTACATTTTTTACTTTTGAAATTATGTTATTTTTTATTTTTTATTTTTTTGATATATTCGATTCAATAGTTGAAAATTAGAAGATAATAAAGGTAAAAAGCGTTGTGTCTAGCGCCACCCATAAAGAATTGTGTTTTATTCTAGGTAGATGTCACTTAGGCAGCCTGGCAAAGAGTAATGAAATAGTTCAAGTGATTTGCCTCTATACGACTGTCGTTTTCTTCTATACAATTATTTATTTCAGAAAAAGAAGCAATTTTTTAAAGAAAAACTAATGAAAAGGGTTTGAAAATTTTGAGTTTTAACTATAATAACAAAATAAATGGTAAAGTGAATAGTACTAGGATTGATCTTTTAGTGTAAAAATGTGATTTTTCGTTATAGTGAACGGTACCGAAAATTTTTCGTTAAAATTCCCATTTTTCAATTCTAATTTTTTTTTCTGGTATGGATTTACTTCATTGGACATTCGCAGGACAAAATTATAAATTTAGGATTTGGTGGGTCCGTTGGGTTTGTGTGGCCATGATCGATGGAAAGGAAAAAATTGAATGGGCCAAAGCCCAAAATTTATTTGTTGGGTATTCGTGATGGAGAAATGATAATATTTTCTTGTTTTTTCTGGTGCAGCTGCATCCTGTTCTCATGTTACTTGGGATAATTTTCTTGGGTGGAGAAGGTAATAAAATAATAGTATGTGATTTTTTTTGCAAATATGTTCGCAGCTTGACGATAGATCTTGCTGTAAATTTTACGTACTGAGTTTTTCACTTGGTCTGACTGTCGAACCTTGATTCGTAAAACCAAAAATTGCAGCCATTGTTAGTTACAAAGCACTGCCTTTCAGGAAAGAGGTGAAGAAAGTGATACACTTGGTTCTTCATGCCCTCGCGTTAGGTCTTGGGATCATTGGTATTTATCTTGCATTCAAGAACCATAACGAGAGTGGAATTGCCAATCTGTACAGTTTGCACTCTTGGATTGGAATCGGGGTCATTTGTCTCTATGGAATTCAGGTACGTAATCCCTAGTCCCAAGTACGAAGCTCAATTTCCACAATTGTCCAGGCTTGTGTGAGTGGTTTTAGCCGTTAATGCATGCACGTGAATCCTACTGAATGATTCACATACATCAACAACTGACAGTCACTTGCATGTGCAAATGGTTAGGCTTAGAATTAAGTTTTTATTCTCTCCTCGTAATCATCTAAAACTGGACATTTTGATCCGATTGTGCAGTGGATATATGGGTTCGTGATCTTTTTCTACCCCGGAGGAAGTGCTACACTGAGGAGTGAGTCTATCCCATGGCATGTGTTGTTTGGAATCACCGTGTACTTACTAGCTGTTGGCAATGCTTCATTAGGGTTCTTAGAGAAGCTCACATTCCTCGAGAACTCGGGACTCGATAAATTTGGGACGGAGGCCTTTCTTGTCAACTTCACCGCAATCATCACAGTACTGTTCGGAGTCTTCGTTATACTCTCAGTACTTTCTGAAGCTCCTTCTGTAGAAGATGACAACAGCTATTCTGCTATTTGATGATACAAGGACTGAAGCGTGCATGGCAACATGGGGCTTCTATCATTTTACGTGTAGCTATTTATCTATACACAATAAGACTTGTGACCACCTTTTAATCCATAATTATTGGCATTCCCCTCTATTTATTTATTTTTATTAATTTGGGCACGGTGTATTTTATGTGGATATAATTACAAGATTTCAAGAAATCTGAAAATGCATGTTGTATTTTATTACTTGACCATGAGCATAATACACCATAATTATGTATTTTAATTTGTTGGGTGGATTATGGAAGACCAACGATTACATATATATATGTATATGGTGGCAAGATAGCGCACGATTCTCACAACCAAGCAACAAGAGAGCAACTTACATCTTCAAGTGTTCAAGGAAGAGTATAAAATCTTATTAACCACTTGGATTCATCAAAGGGAGTCCGGATGGCTCAAGGTATTTCTTTTGCTTTCTTTTTATTTCTTAAACTTAGTTTTCAAGATCATTTCTTACTTTTGAAAACAAATTTAGTGAGGAATATGCGATGAGAGAAAATTGACTTTACTCTCTAAAACAGGTGTAGCTCACACACAATGATAAGGCTCAACTCTGTTAGATAGTGAGTATAAAACCATATCGATTTTGTGTGTTCAAATAGCTTAAATGATAAGGAATTGTGTAAATTTTCTTTGATCCAAAGTTCAAATGTTAATTGGTTGAGGAAAAATGGGAACAAGAAAATGAGAGATTTTTCAATGGGTCCGAAACACGGGTCGGTACCCCGCATTTTATTATACAATTTGAGGAATTTTTTTTTTCAAGTGTGCCTCCAACTGTTTAATGACATGTGATGTTTTGTCCTATGTTCTAAGCACACTGAAAAATCTCTATAAGAGGCACTAACTTCTAGTGCAAAAGCATCTTAGAGGGCTAAAATTAATCATAAAAATTTGCAAACTTTCGGCAAGAAGGCATTAGATATGACACACAAATTGTTAAATATGTTTCAACACCGAAAAGTGGATAATAGGGAAACTTTGGATGCAGTCTCTAGCAACCATTGTTCTATGATTGAAACCTTAATGATTTTTAATTTTATATTGAAATCTTTGACATTAATATATTTATGTATAACCGTATCGGTTATAGTATATATTGGACATATTAATCTGTCACAAATTTAATTGTTTGAATTTTTCTTCTTCCGCAGAGCTTTTACAAAAGAAGAAGGAAGATACTCTATCCTTCATAAAAACATGGGAGGAGAAACAAAAAACCAAAGTTGATAACAAGTACTAGCTCTCTGCTTATTCATTTCTCATCTAATTAATCTGGATTAAGTCAAATTATATACTTAGATATGATGATTATACATAATTATTTGAGATGGTATATAATTATGTTGCTGAATTACTAAATAAACTATTGGTGATGAATAGAGCTAACAAAAGGCTGGCCATCAATGAGGAGAGAAAGAACGCAGATCAAATAGACCTGGAGGCCGAAGAGAAGAAGATTGAGGTAGTTTTTGTATTTATTTAGTTCGATACCGTTCGAAAGTGATTCTAGGAGGGCCGGAATTAACCACTTGAAAAGTGTTTTTCATAAACTTAGTTAACAAAACACCTCCAAACGAGCACTTAGATATTTTCTTTTCTTAATTTATCATTAATTGTCGTTAATTATGAGCTTGTGCATGCACGATGGAGCAGACAAAAGTTGAGAAGCATAGACACAGGGAACTGGAAAAGCTGAAGAACAAAGAAGCTCACTCCGCGAAGATCATAGAAGACAGTAAAGTCAGAATTGAAGCAAAACGCAACGAAGGACATCTCAGTGTTGAAAAGAAGGCTGACAAATTTCGTAACGCCAATACTTTGCCAACCAAGTGCTTTGGCATGTGCGTGGACGAATAAAGATTTCGCGTTTTCAGTTCATCTACATGCACGTTTATTTCTGTTAGTTAATTAGCAATTCAAAAAATATAAATAAATTGAGGCATACGGGGATTTACTTCACTTGAGAAGTTGAGTGTGGATTATACAAATAATTGTACTATTTTAAATATAAATAACATTAATTTGTTTTTAATCTACGTAATCGGTTTTCCATAAACTAATAAAACGAATGAAATTAAGCTACGTAAGCATTCAGAGAGACGGCACACAACTACGACATGTATTCTTCGTATGTACAGCTCCAGACTCCAGAACAGACTACAGAAATGGACACTTTTGTTTCAAGTGGAACTAGTGTTTATTTCTGATGTCAACACGTCAACACAAGGGTGTGGCAGTTGGTGCCTGAACGTTTTCCAACTACTAATACGGATTGAGATTCGCTTTGAATTTTTGTGTTTTGAGTCTGTAAATCGAGAAGTTTGGACCATTAAATTTCAATCATACGGCACCCTTATTATTCCATTTCATTGGTCCACTTCATAAAAAACTTAAAAAAAACTGAACGGCTTGAATTTCTTTCTCTTTTTCTTTTGAACGGTCTGAATCTCTTGACCCACAGTCTCCAGACATAGAGATGTAGATTGAATCTCATTCCTGCCAACAAGATTTTGCTTTCTTGTTTGCCCAGTTGTGTTTGGAACTCAAAAAAATTTTGTGGCAAAAAAAGTATTAAGCTTATAATTTGGCCTATTTACTGCCCTGATGGATAAGCTCAACTCATTTTCTAAAGGCAAATCAAACAATTGATGATTATAGTGCATAATTGATTTATGATTGTCACATAAATGTTGGTCTCGATTTCTTAGGGTTAAATAGCTGTTTATCATTTCTAATAGTTGTCAATACAACTGTAGGGATTCGCCCAAGGCCAAACTCTGTGGTCCTTTGGCCCTTGCCAACTTACAAGTTAGAAGTAAACTACAAACCACCCAAGGCAAAGCCATTTGTAGTAGTTTGTTTTGTCACGAGTTGTCAAGGTCCTTATGCAAATACGGAAACTCATCATTATATTGAATTGTTGAATTCAAACGGAAAGGTATTTACTCGTAAAAACAGTTACAAATTGTTACATTATTCGTCATTTACTCATCTAACTTAATCTATTTGAACATCGTACATTATTGGGTGAATTTTTGTCACATCCTGAGTCCGCTCCACCACCGTAGCACGATATTGTTCGCTTTAGGCCCCAACTACGTCCTCACGGTTTTGTTTCTGAGAACTCACATGAGAACTTCCCAATGGGTCACCCATCATGGGAGTGCTCTTGCACGCTACTCGCTTAACTTCGGAGTTCCGATGAACTTTGAAGCTAGTGAGCTCCCAAAAGGCCTCGTGCTAGGTAGAGATGGGAATATACATATAAGGATCACTCCCATGGGTGATGTGGGATCTCACAATCCACCCCCCTTAGGGGCCCGACGTCCTCGTCGACACACTCGCGGTCAGGGTTAGGCTCTGTACAAGACATATCCAGTACTGTACAAATTAAGGAAGTGAAGTTAGTTGTGTCAAATTTGTAAGAAACAATTCATGTTATTTTCATACTACTATTTTGGTTACTTACCAAAACAAGGATGGTGCATCCCCTTGTTGTTGGTTCTTCTCCTTCCTTCTTCTTTTTTCATTCTTTGTCAAGCATCTTGAAGAGATAGTCCCTTACTCATTTTGCCCAGTTGTACTTTTTTATCTCCTCCACGTTCCCACAAATTTTTAGGAAACTCCATGTGATGTAAGCTTCGGAGTTTGTAAATAGCAGTGACTGAATGAGGTGTGCGCATATGAGAGTTACGATTTCTTTTGCGCCCTCAGGTGTTTCGTCTTTGACTGATTTCTCGTATGATTCTGCAAGATGCTTCTTCTTGACAAACTTGACATATGTGAAGTATTTTTTGATGAGGTGATCGTCGTTATCGAATTTGGTGGATTTATCAGTATTTGGAAGATCAATTCCTTCGTTGTTCAATTCAAAGATTTGGAGAACATCATCGCTGGAAATCTCCTTTTATTTATGACATCCAAATCTGAACTTTTGGTTTTTGGGGTAGCGGTTAATGATTTTGACCAAGTCTATGTC
>JAOTRO020175456.1:0-15962 GCA_028566515.2 Pyracantha coccinea | reverse complement strand
TGAAGATATAGATTTGCGAATCCATCATTGACAAAAAAAAAAATTGAAAACCTCATGAAAAATATTTTTCTAAAATGTTGATTTCATGTTCAACTTCTTAGAAATAGATATATTTTTCAATCAATGCTTTTGTAATTCTATGGGATTCGGAAATAAATGGTGAGAGTGGTTTAGAGAGTTGAATGGGATCGATATGTTAATAGTGATTTGTGGTGTATTTAGACTTTTTTTTTTAACCTTATGATGTCGAAATTGTCTTATTTAGTTTTAAATTTTAATGTTGAGTGGCCACTTAGTATTACGGTCTAGAGATAGTCTTCTTCAATTGTAAGTAAAAAGTTTTAGGTTCGATTCTCGCTAAATATGAATTTGAACCACTTTATTTCTAGCCTATTGGCGAGGTTAAACCCTCCCAATCCTCTTTAATGTAGATGATATCATTTGTTAAGAAAAAGAAAAAACCAATTTTTTCTACATACAGCCAGAAGAGCATTTAGGCTATACCATTTATACTTCAAAAACGCACATTTATTTTGCATATGTACTTTATGTTTTCTGAACAAATTGGTACATACATCATCCGGACCGTGTTTTTGCTTCAATACGGACTGTTGAGGTAACATTATTGTAGTATGCTCATTCATCCATATTCAATAAAATAAAATATTTAAGCTTGATCCATACATTATCCATATTCAATAAAATAAAATATTTAAGCTTGATCCATACATTATCCATATTCAATAAAATAAAATAAAATAAAATATTTAAGCTTGATTCATACATTAAAGATTAGGATTTGGATGATTCAAATTCTGGGGATCCTAGGAATCCTCACATCCTAATAATTTATCGTACATCGTGCAATCAGAAATCATTTTAATTTTTTTATTTAAAATTAAACATAAATAGTATCTAACGAAAACTGACCGTACGATATACGATGAAAGATCATGATGTAAGAATCCCTAGGATCCCCACAAAGAGAATCCGATGAGGATCGTCATATCTTTAATATATTATTTGATTACAAAAATTTTATATAACGGAGACTAGTCGAGACGTCATTTTGAACATTTTTTGCCGTTTGTCTCCAAACCTTCTCCATTTATCCATTAAAGAACAAAATAAAAATTATTTATACAACATACAAAATATAAAAAAATATAAATTGAAAACGGGTACGTAGTCCACAGTACAGGCATAGAACAAAAAGTAAAAGTCTCTCTTCTGAGCTTTTAGGACAAGAGGATGCATTCTTGAGGAAATCCTTGGGGAAATCTCTTTGCGTCTTTACAGTAACTATAAATCATGTAGTTCTTTTGCACCCAACTCAGTCTCTCCTGACCCCTCAAATCCAACTGTTGTGAGAGCCATGCACTAGAATCACTAATTGAATATGGAGATTTTGAAGTGCAACAAGATGTCCCAGAGGACCAAATACAGGCATTATTGCCATCGAAGTTCCTGTAGGAGGCTGTGAATGGAGCTTTTGTCCAGTCTGTCTTAACTAGACCACCTCTGGTCGCCCAATCATCAGCATTGCACAGACTAGAGTATATTCTCATTGACTGGTTCTTTGGGAATGGAACTCCAATTGTCTCCAAGTTTTTGAACTCCCTTATTGGGGTACCATCAACAGAGAACGTGACATAAAGAAAAATAATCCATGTAAATAATTAAAAATACCGATATTATGGTAATGACAACTAAAACGAGTAAATGATCGGATTAGAAACGCAAACACCATCTGGTTTCGTGAACAAATTTGAATATTCTGACAATTGTTTGCAAATAAATTGAAACTACCTCTGCATGTTACGGATGTATCATAAGTTATTGCTAAAAGACGTAGCATAGTCGCAAGAGAGAAATGTTTTCTTTTTATTTTATAAAAAAACGATATGTTTACATTAAAACGCAGAAAATTAAATTGATTTTAAGCTTGACATCAATTAGATTCGAATATAACGCATTTCACTTTCAAATAAAGAAGAATTCTTCCTTCGCTGCCCTATACTAGTAAGTGTGTTAACTTACTCGATATTTAAAACATAAAATTGTCACTTTACACCATATGGTTGACAAAAAAGATCATCTTAACATATTAAAAAAAAAATTTATCAAAACATAGAGTACCTTGATAGATGATTTGAGTGCCATATTTATATAATCCGTTGAGAATTCCAAAGGATTGAATAAGTGTGAAAATCAGCAGTTGGATCAAACCAAAGATAGAATTGTTGCTCTCTATTCCCTTTGTCTTGGCTATACACATTGGTGTGAAGGATGTAAGGATCCCCACTCAAGTTCCCGAAGAATTCAAAATCAATCTCATCCCATGCTGACCCTTTTGAGGACAACTTCAAATCCAACAAACAAAATTTTATTTAGTTATTTATTTTTAATAGCACAAACACCATTTGGGCTTGTACTGAAACTGATTTTATTCAATCATTATAGCTGGTATTAAAACTTACGTAGTAGGCAGTGATAGTGCCTGCAGAGTTTCCTGGGACAAGCTTGATTTGCATGTCAATCTTTCCAAAAAGATACTCATTTTTGGACTGAAATCCTGAGCCTGAGGCTGTCGAGAGAGAGCACAAGAAGCTCGTTGTTATTTAAAATCTGATCTCGACCATCACCCCCATGTAATCTGAAAATCTTGATTGAAATTACTGGCAGAGATAACACCGATCAAAGAGCCAATAATAAAAAACCCTAGCACAAATTTAGAAGCCATGATAATTGTTTTGCAATAAACTTTGGAGGAGGTGTAATAAAAGTGATCGAGTTATGGAAATTATGGACTGGTTGTGGTATTTATATATATGCTTGGGTACATAGGGCATCAAATACAATAAATTGACTACAGATAATTCTCAAAAAAATTAATTAATTAGATAAAATCAGAAGTAGTTAGCTAGCATGAGGAGGTCCAGTGAGCTTCGAGCTTTGGGGCGGTTGGCGGTGACCACTGGGAAGGAAAAAGACGAAGAAATGTTGGTGTCAAAGGCTATTAGCTAATGAACAACAAGGGAAAAGAAATGGTAAGGTGACGCTATCAACTTTACAATTTAATGTTTTCCAATCAACATTATAAAATATTACGTTAAAAATAAAAAGTTATAAAAAATTCATAAAAAGTTCTACATTCTTTATCATTCCTCACGAAGCAAAGCAGCTATATAGAATAGAACCCGGTTTTCTTGCATTAATATTAGCATCGACGACATTACACAGCAGAAGTTGTCTGCCAGTTACATCAGAGTTTATCTTATAAGAATTTTTTTTTTCTTTCTTTTGTTTAGGTATTGTGAGAAGGAATAGGATTCTCTTCGGATTCTTTTTGTGAGGATTCGAATGATCAATCAATTATGTCTGTTCATCGTACATCGTACGATTAAAAATTATTTTAAATTTTTATTTAAAATTGAATATAAATAGTACTTAACGAAAAATGACTGCACGATGTACGATAAACGTACATGATTAAATGATCCCGGGATCCACACAAAGAGGATGCGGAGAGGATCATGATCATGGTCCTTGTGAGAGCATCAATCTCGTAACTACAAAAAAAATATATATAAATTTTTTTTTGTAGGGTCAAATAGTTTAAAACCAAAAATATAAATAACACTAAAATTTTGATCAAAAAATAAATTCACCGGGCTACCCTTTAATTTTTTTATAATATTCTATATTAAAACAATATTTAATATAAATAATTTATATAATTTTAATTATATATTGATCTAAAAAACTAAAATTAATCACAACATTAAAACAAATTATTTAAGTATATTAAAAATAAAATTGTTCATACATAATGTAAAAAAAGAAACTAAACTAATTAACTACAACTAGTGGCTGGTGGCACGGCGCTGGAATGTCGCTCGGAGCTTAGGATGTGAATGCCAGAAGTTGACATTGCATGGGTTATCCCAGTAACGTGTTGTCGAATATATTCGTCGCGTTGGCGCATGGCTTCTCGCTCGCGAGCAACTTCATTCTTAAGCGTACGGCTTTTTCTTTTTGGCACTCAGCTTCTTCTCTTTGGCGTGCTAGCTCCATCTTTACTTGCTGTAGTCTAGAACCCGACCTGCTCCTAGGCCGCGAAATTCTTAGCCTTTCTGCTGGCTAATCCGGTCCATCAACAACTGTAAAGACACCTCTGGATCAAGTGTCAGCTCCTCCATTGGCGTGTTCTATTGCTGATGAGAGAGATAGGCGAGGTACTCGTCCTTCTTCTACGACATAGAAGCCTACAAAAGAAAATAAGAGAAACCAATTAAGATTATCGACCATAATTTAAACCTTTTTTTTTTGGTAATGAGTTTGAATTTAAATGTAGAACGTAATATTTGAATAAATGTCGTCAGTGACCTGGTTGCCCATAATTGGCATGCGTTTCACCCGAAATCTCAACTTCCTGAAAATGAGATCCCTTCGCCCACTATTCCTCAACCCAGTAAGACTGGAAGTGATGAATGTACGGCACCCATTTCATGTTACCTTTATTTTGCCGACGATTTAAGTTGTAAATTAAAAAAATAAACTTAAATAAGAAAAAACTAAAAAATTATACTAAAATTAAAATTAAAATTAACAAAAATTGTTCGCTCTATAAATGAGTGCATAACCACTTCCACCTGCCTATCCTCTCCCGAAACTTCTCAAATGGATCGATAGAATCTGCATCAAGAGACTCTTATGTCCTGTGGCTGCAGTGCAGTTCGTATTTCCACTCGTTGTATTGCTCCTCCAAATTAGGTTTATGTACTCAACAATCCCCACATCGTCCATGTTGATCTCGAAGTTGACCTAAAATAGGAAAAAAAAAACAAAATGTATTAGTTTAAAACCACATTAAATAAGTAAAAGTAAATAATAATAATAATAATAAATTAAGAAGTTCTATACTTACCGGAATTTGTCTCATCATTACGGCATGGACCTTGGGGGTGTATGTCCTCCATGAATTAGCGACCATGGGCCACCTGATGCGGGTGATGGCGCCTATGTCGTGTGTCACTAAGCTATTGATTTTATGACTCGTTTGTTGATGAATCGAGTTGTAACTGACCCAGATATGAGAGTGTGATATCCAAGTAATCCGATTACTCACAAACCCTTTACCGATCCCTCACACTTTGCTCTTTGTCCCAAGGGGAAGTTCTCCGTCTCCCACATGATATACGGCCAAAATCAGCCTCTATGGCATCAATAGGGTTGGCTAGATTGGGACTGCCACAAGCTTCTGTCATCTGCAATTGTGAGGCCACATAGTAGATCGAGCCATCGACCTGGATGGCACATGATACTGGTGATAGGAATTTGTTAGGAGCATATTTATGCGACTTTGTTATCTTATTTCTTTGCATTTACTTAGTTAATTTCCATTTATTTTGGTAATTTAAGTTATTTTCGTATTATTGTAGGTTCAATTGGTAAAGATGACAATAAATAGCCAAATGGAGCAATTTGGAGCAGTTTTGGACTTGGATTGGATAGCGTAGATAGCATATGGGCTGGACATTTTTGGTGTTTAAATGGAGCTAGACATGTGCTAAAATCTTGAGAAATTAAAGCTGAAGCTTGGAAGACAAGGAATTACACAAGAAAGAGGAATCCTAGTTGGTGAGGAACATTATCTTATCCTATCTTATTCTATCTCCAGCTGCAAGGGGGAATCCTAATCACATTCCAATACTCTATACTTGATTCTTAGAGTCCTAAAATAATTCAAAATGCCAAAACCTCTTCCTCCTTGGATTCAGCCATTCCCCCTATATATATATGAAATTCCTACAGCGATTTAAGGTGTGCCGCACCTGCCATTCATCCATTGAAGTTGCTGGAGTTTTCAAAGTTCTTTCTCTCTTTGTTTTAAGTTTCAATTTTACTTTAGATTGCTTTTCAGTTATGATGAACATGTGTAACTAAGTTTCTTTTTAGCTAGAGGTGAATTCGAATCCATGATCTTATGTTTTATATAAATTGATTACATCCAGTTATTGTTTCATAAGACATGAATGCGACTTACTTATCTTCTTTATAGAAAACTTATTCCTTTATGTTTATTAAGGGTGCACACTTAGTTTGCATGCAGGGATTTGATGCTAGAATATCATGGAATTTCACCTAATCCTTATGAACTTATATTCGTAAGTAGTAAAAGTCACTGGTCATGATTGAGTTAAGTAAATTCTTGGCAGGAGTATCATGTTTTTCATAGTTACGAATGATTTGTCAGTGTTTATGATTTTCATAGAACTTAATGATCTTCAAGATGTATCTATATCATGCTTTTCATAGTTAAGGAACTTGAGAAGAATAATTTGGTTGCATCACTGAGTTCAATTCAATGACCTTAGGAAAATCTAAGAGTTAATTAGTGCTATTCACGGTTAATTTGGGGCATTGTCATTCATGGTTTATAGAAAGAATAACTGCAAATCGATTTGTATGCATATGATTCATGTGTGGAGAACAATCATTTAGCTATCCTTTCTTCCATATTTCATTCACAACTTAATTTACTTGCTGCCATTTACTTTTGTTTTAATCAAATTCGTCCAAAATCCCCACATTCATTGTTTTGTTGTTAGATTAACTTAGTTTTTAGTTTTATAAGTTTAATTTCTGTTGATTAGCATCCCTTCTAATCCCCGGAATAGAACGACTCTACTTACTCGTACTACAATTGCATAATTTATAGGGTTTAATTTGTGTGTTAGTTTCTACCACATCAAAATTTGGCGATGTTGCCGGGGATTAGTAAAATTGCTAATCAATCTGTTTTTTGTTATTTTACTTTTTGATATTTGATTTAGTTTTATTTCTTGGATTTCAGGTACTAGAGAAGCAAGATATGGCAATTGCTAATCTTCAAGCCCAAATGGCGAATCTTATTTTTCTTATGTCGCATTATATCGAAAGGTCCACAATGAAAAGTGTGGCTAAGTTTGGTGTAGCCTATAGGCAAGGATATCAAACTAATCAACATCCTCAATTAATTGAGAATGGAGGTTGGAAGAGTGTGAATGCAAAGGGTTATCAAGGCCATAATCAGTCAAGGAACGACTTGTTTTCCAATACTTACAATCCAGGTGGGAAAGATCATTCAAATTTTATGTGGAGGGAACCTCAACATGTTCAACAAGAAGGATATTGGCAGCAACCTCAAGAGTTTTATTCAAGACCTATCCAGCCAACATAAATTCCCCCGCAACAATTCCAACCAAATTTAAGTATGTCTATGGATCATGTTAAAATTCTTCAAACACTAAATATTTCTTGTGCTTCTTTAACTCATGATCTAGAAAACCAAGCTAAAGTGATGGTCAAATTGAAAAATCAACTTGGACAGATCGCAGAATTCTTGGGACAAATTCGAGAACAAAGCAAACTCTGTAGTTCAACTATCGTCAATTTGATGGGATATTTTGAAATCGCTGAAGCTATCACATTGGAAAGTGGTATGAAGGTTGGAGCTGAACCAAAATGTCCAAACATAGCCTAAAAGTAGACAAAGAGCTGCTGTCTGAAGAGAAGGAGGAAGACTCAGCCACGACAAGCTTAGAAGAGGCCATGCCGCAGCACCCAATCATCTATAATCCTATTGCCGCAGCTACCCTAGCTCCACCACCACCCAATTCAGGTAAGGTTGTTCGAAATTCATTTCTTTCGAACCCCATTCCACCAAATGTACCTTTTCCTTGCAGGTTTTTGCAATCCAAGAAAGAAGAGGGAAAGAAAGACATCTTCGAAACCTTTCCAAATGTGCAAATTAATATCTCGCTTCTTGGTACAATAAAGCAAGTTCCAGAATGTGCTGAATTTTTTAAAGAGATTTGTACAACAAGAAGACAGATTCAAGAGAAAGAAGTGGCTAGGGAATATCTAGAATTCATCAGAGAGGATGTACTTGAGACAACCATTCCCAAAGAAGTTTGATTTTATGACACGGGACAAGTCACTGCCCTCACACCAAATATGGTCGAGTGCAACATTCTTGAAACTTTGTTTACTATCACTTTAAGAACCTTTGTTTATCCTTAACCTTTCTTCGTTAGCCAATACCTTATCCTTAACCTTTCTTTGTTAGCCAATACCTTAGCCCCATTACAACCTTTAGACTTTTATCTTGATTGTTAAGTGATTCAATATGTGGAGTTTGAAATTGGTATGTGCATATGGAATCCCTGGTTCTCGCTTCTAAGTAGTGACATTCCGTTCATGAGATCATATACATGTTTGTATTAATAATTCCAGAAAGTGCCTTCTTTGTTATAACATATGTGAGTGCTAGTCTACATGTTTACATCAATCTTCTCACATATACTTAGTATAGGGAGTGTAGTCAAAATCTGTGTGAAAATAGAGAGTATATTCGGTAAGTAATTGAGTGAAATCTCTAAGGCATGTTACTACTTTCAAATGTTGTTTTAATTGATTAAATACGAGCTATTGAGTGGTTATTATGGTTAAGTATAAGTTCAAGAGTAAGGATGGCTAAAATTTATGTAAGTAGTGATTTTTAACATGTCATGTTTCATTGGAGATCCCTAAGGCAATCGTTGGAAGGTTTATGTTTTGTTTTGTTTTCTTTGTTTTGCTCGGGGACTAGCAAAAGCTAAGTGTGGGGGAATTTGATAAGAGCATATTTATGTGACTTTGTTATCTTATTTCTTTACATTTACTTAGTTAATTTCCATTTATTATAGTAATTTAAGTTATTTTCGTATTATTGTAGGTCCAGTTGGCAAAGATGATACTAAATGGTCAAATGGAGCAACGTGGAGCAGTTTTGGACATGGATTGGATAGCATGCGTGGATAGCATATGGGCTTGACATTTTTGGTGTTTAAAACGTGTTAAGCATGTGCTAAAATATGGAGAAATTAAAGTTGAGGCTTGGAAGGCAAGGAATTACACAAGAAAGAGGAATCCTAGTTGGAGAGAAACATTATCCTATCCTATCTTATCTATCTCCAGCTGTAATGAAGAATCCTAATCACATTCCAACACTCTCCACCCATTTCTTAGAGTCCTAAAGTAATTCAAAATGCCTAATCTTTTTGCTCATTGGATTCAGCCATGCCCTATATATATGAAATGTCTTGCAAAGTTTTAGAAGTGTGACGCGCCTACCCTTCATCCATTGAAGCTGCTAGAATATTTCAGAATTCTTTCTATCTTTGTTTTAAGTTTCAATGTTTATTTTAGATTGCTTTTCAGTTATGATGAACATGTGTAACTAAGTTTCTTTTTAGCTAGACGTGAATTCGAAGCCATGATCATATGTTTTATATACATTGATTACATCCAGTTATTGTTTCATAAAACATGAATGTGATTTACTTATCTGCTTAATAGAGAACTTATTCTTGTATGTTTATTAAGGATGCATACCTAGTTAGCATGCAGGGATTTGATGCTAGAATATAAGGGAATTTCACCTAATCATTACGAATTTATATTTCTAAGTAGTAAAAGTCACTAGTCATGATTGAGTTAAGTAAATTCTTGGTAGGAGTATCATGCTTTTCATTGTTACAAATACTTTGTCAATGCTTATGATTTTCATAGAACTTAATGATCTTTGAGATGTATCTCTATGATGCTTTTCATTGTTAGGGAACTTGAGAAGAATAATTTGGTTGCGTCACTGAGTCCAATTCAATGAACTTTGGAAAATTTGAGAGTTAATTAGTGTTGTTCACAATTAATTTGGGGCTTTGTCATTCATGGTTTATAGGAAGAATAACTGGAAATCGATTTGTATGCATATGACTCTTGTGTGGAGAAGAATCCTTTAGCTATAATTTCATCCATATTTTATTCACAACTTAATTTACTTACTGCCTTTTTCTTTTGTTTAAATTAAATTCATCCAAAATTTCATCCATATTGTTTTGCTGTTAGTTTAACTTAGTTTTCAGTTTTATAAGTTTAATTTGTGTTGGTTAGCAGCCCTTCTAATCCTTGGAATAGAATGATCCCTACTTACTCATACTATGATTGCATAATTTATAGGGTTTAATTTGTGTGTTAGTTTCTACCACATCAATCGCTTGTACGAATGGACTCGTGGGGATGAAAGGAGTACGATGGTGGTGACTCGAGGTCCGATCCGTGAGGTTTGATGAGTGTTCTTAGTTGTTGCAGAGGGAAGAAAGAGACTTAACGTGAGGGAGAGAAGAAGAAGAGAAAGAGAGTTTTTTTTTAAATAATAATAATAATAATAAACTAGTGAGAAGGAAGATTGACACACCCCGACCTAAATATCGAGGTGTGCTGGCCGTCCCGTGAGGGTGAGGCAGCCAAGTGCTCAGTGCGGAAGTACTAGAGTGAAAATTTCGAAGAAATAAAAACCAAACATTATAATTTACAATAAAGATCAGTAGCAGAAACGGAAGCATAAAACATAAAGATAAGGTTCAAATATCCTAGGTGCAGTCCAGAATAAACAAGTGCTAGACAAACGATAACCAGAATCCTACATGGATGGTGCTCTGTCAGAACTGCCTTGATGCCTTGTTTGCCACCAACGTCACCGCTACCTAGAACCTGGAGGGGCAGAAAACAGAAAACGTGAGTGGGCCAAAAACAAAGCTTTTCCAAAACTGTTTCAATATCAAAGTACTAACCCTTCTCTGTAAAACCCATATACTTTCCCATAAAATATTATACACACTAGTATACCAAATCATGCTTGAAAATGATAAATCTCCAATATGCCCGAGCCTCTTGTGGCTGCGCTCGTCCTCAGGATAGACCTCACCTACATGTAAAACAACTATAAAACCGTCAAATTAAAGCACATAACCAACCTTAGGTAATAACTTCTCATACATTGCTCAATTGGGGTATATGAATATACCATCGTGATCTACACGATCTCATGAACATCCCCATATTTTAAGAAAAATTTTCTGAAGCCTCACGCGCCACCCACGCGCGGGCACATGTCGTGCACGCTGACGGAATCCCTAACGCCGTTAAGGAATATTCTGTTAAATCCCAAGAATATTCCGTCAAAGCTAACTGACGCCGTTACCTCTGTTAGGAATATTCCGTCAAAATTGACGGAATATCCCATCATCTCCTACCTCAGTTCGCCCGCGATCGGCGCCGCTGCATCGCGAAAAATTGGGAAAATGTTTAAAACTTGATTTCTAACTCATTTCTCACCCAAATTCTACGAAATTAACACCAAAATGATCCTTAGAACTAGAGGAAGATGTTTATACCTCTTTAAGGCACAAAACACGATGGAAACTCGCCAGAGAAAAACCATGAAACTCAGCCAAGCTTCAAACTCACGATCCCGACGTCCAAAAACCACCAAACTTGATCTCCGAGCTTCGAGAAAACGTTCTAAGACTCCCTGTGATCTTAGAATTCCCTAAAAGTCCCTGGTTTGCGAGCATATGAACAGTACCATTAATGGTGCTCACGAGATTCTAGGGTTTTCGAGGGTTCCAAGCCAAACCAAGGGTATGGGTGAGTTGGTTAGGTTACAAGGATCACAAAGAGGGTATTTGGAACCTCGATCCGTGACAAAATTGTGATGTGTAGTGTTTTCCGTTCAACTATGGTGAAAATGGAAGAAAAATCGAAAATGAGGAAACAAACAGAACCAGAAAAAGAAGAAAGGAAAAAGGGTGCACGTGTGCATGTGTGGGTGTGTGTGTGTATGTTTAAACCAATCACCAAAACCAACCCAAGTTCTCTTTGGGTCCAAAACGTAGCCCAATCACACACACGCAATCACCAACGAATAAGGGCAACAACATCATTTCCACGCTATCGGTAAATTATTTCGAGACGGGCTGTCACAGAAATCATGTGCAGATCGGTTTTGTTTGATGACAAGATAATGTTGAGAATATCCAAAGAAGCACCGAAGAAGTGTATTTTGTTAGGACTCTACTTAGGCATACTTGGTCATTGCGAAACTCACTCTTATAAATAGAAGTGAATGTGCAACGTGAAAATGACCTTCAACTTAACACACAAATGCTTTGCGTAAAACCTCGCTTTATGCGAGCCTTTCTCACACTCTGAGAAATCACTAACTCATCTAACTTCGTCATCACACCTTCAGTTTTGGGTAACATCACTGTGTTGACAGCCAGTGACATCTTTAGTTTGGATTAATAACATTGAAATCGTAGAATTAGGCGATCGAGAAGTATATAATGTTTAGATTAATATCACTACTTCAAGTTTGGCTGATTATCTACCCAAGTCTCAGCCGGCAATGAGTCTTTGATTCTTTCGCTAAACGAGGGCACTTCACTAGCTTCTAGCCAAGTGAAGTGTTCTATGATTGGTTATTCCCACGTGCATTTCAGAATTTGGCATTCTGACGGCTGAACAATGTTTACCATCAAAACACTTATCTTTTTTTAGTATTTGTGTCCTTATAGTCTGATACTGATTTGGCGCCCATATATTTTCTCAAATATAGTTGAGACAGTCGAACTTGGTGCAGGAGATCCTGAACTTCACAGTGACTAGCAACCTTGTCTTCAGGTTCTAGAGCCCAGAGCCCAAATCTAAGATGTGTTCCTTCCTCATCTATCACTCGAGTACAAAAGTTAGCAGCGCATTTGACACCACCACCACATACATTCTACTTGTCGAACGAGCTCGGTCAACGAGTTGGCACACCTACAAACACTAGAAGATATAATTCGCTTATTAATTGCTCGGTCTACATGCCACGTAAACTTGATAGTTTTTAGGGTCAGCAGTTGTGTTAATTTTTGCCCGTTGATGAAGAATATTTCCATCACATGTCACTCTGTCATTGTCTGATTTTTGGTTGTCTGATCTCACTCAAAATTATGTATTCACTCACTTTCTATTTTGCCTGAGAAAGGGAATATGTTTGATCGGTTTCATAAGTAACTACTATCCGACTGACTTGGCTCGACTTGATGCAGCTCTACTTTACGTTGATTGGCTTATTCTTGCTTGTTCTTCTCTTTTGAGCTTTTAGTATCTTTTTTTTCCTACGCAAAAAAAATAAAATAAAATAAAATGCAAGCATAAGGTTCCTCCTAATTTAATTTACTAACATGTTTTTTCCACGTGGAATACATTTTTTACAGCTCTTTTGCTTAATCCTAAGGCACAAATTCAAATGGACCAACGGTCCAAATTCATATGTGTGTTTGTTTGTTTGCTTTTTATTCATATTGATAATTTCATTGAATCCAACGGCTGATATCTAATATGATTGAATCTAACAGTATAAAAAGAGATCTAACGGTCCAAATTTAAATCCAATGGCCAAAATAATTAAAAAATATATTTAACTTAAAATTAGTGATATTAAATATCGAAATCTAAATATTTTAAGGTTAAAATGTTCATAAAATTAAATTAGGATAATGTACATAATTATTTTTTTTAAAAATTTAGTTAAAAATAAAATTAGCCTAAATTTATACTTTTAAGAACTTTGGGCTAAAAAATTTAACCCATAAGGGTTGGAGGAGAAAAATTATTTATGGGTTGAAACCTAAATTTTTTGAGCTAAAAATTATAGGTTTTACTCCAAGGGTTGATCTAATAAGAATGAAATCGAGTTTTATTTCTAGTAAATAAGTCTTTTTAGTTTTTAAGTTTTAAACGTGGTTCACATTTTTGTTGTTATTGTTGTAGGCCTATTAGCTCAGCTGGTTAGAGCATCATGCTGATAACGTGTTGTAGGCTTCTAGGTCAAGTTTCCTCCCTTGGATGGGCCTCTGTTCAGTGGACCTTGGGCCCATGGTGGGGCTTGCCGCCCTTTCCCACGGCCACGACGGGATCTCCGTCGGTTGTGGCTGCTAGAAGTTATCGCATACACTTCAGGCGCGGTGTTCAAGCCAGTAGGTTGAGCTTGACGATTCTTCAACAAAAACTGGTTCTGCTTTTCAGTGAGAAGTAGAACATATATCAAATCCAAAAATTTGGTGAACTTCTGTGCTTTATATTGTTGCTGCAGAACAATATTGGTGGCATTGAAGGTTGAATAGGTCTTCTTTAGGAGATCCTGTTTGGTTAAGTCCTCGTTACAGAACTTAAGTAGTGATCAGATTCTACAAACGTCAGAGTTGTATTTATTCACAGACTTAAAGTCTTGGAAGCGTAAATGCTATCAGTCATGTCTTGCTTCAGGTAAAAAGATGTCTTTTTGGTGATCAAAGCATCCTCCAGTGCGAGCCAGAGGGTACGGGAATCCTCCTTTATGAGGTACTCGGTTTGCAGTGCATCATGGATGTGTCTTCGGTTGAAGATCATAGCAGTAGCTTTCTAAGCTTCGTCGACGGGTGCATTGTCGGTTGGTTCCTTGATGGTAGCTCTAAGACTCATTGCAGTAAGATGAAGCTTCACTTCTTGAACCCACTTCAGGTAGTTTCTTTCGGAAATTGAGCTTGTTCAAGTTCGACATGTCCCTAAACAGAGGGTACAAAAATGTGGTTAGTCGTATGGAAAGCCATAAACATATATTGTAGAACCTTTGGATTCTATAGACATGTATTGGTTTAATTTATGCATGAAAGCTACAGGTTTCATGTGGTAAGTTTTGAATGAAAAATTAGGGTTTCAAAGGCACTAAATTTGAAACTACAGGTTTGATTTAGTTATGAACGTTTAGTTCATATAGGGGTACTTGCAAGAACTCATAATACAATATACAATAAACTGTAGTGGGTTTGTGGATTGCTTCAGGAACCCAAGTGTGAGTGCTTCGGGACTACGAAAGATAGTCAACAGTTCAAAGAAAAAGAAATAATTTATTGAATCGTTAATGCCAAAAAGTGAGTTTTAGGCTAATAATTTTGGATTAATTGTCAGATTAGTGGATTGCTGGTCACTTTAATTAATTTAATAGATTGATACCATTCGGGCTCGATTGTAGAAGCAAAAATAATTATAACATGTGGGTTAAAATTATTTAAAAGGCCAAAAATTAGCATTGGATTTGAAAAATCGTAGCCTAAACACTGTGGGCATGGGTGCCGTGAGTAGGGCAAAGTCCTAAAGGGTTTATTGGGCTCGGATGGCTGCTAAGAGCATCCCAAATCATGGTTGCAGGCCACGGGCCAATCTGGGTAAGTGTAACCGTAAAGACTGGCATTTTGTGTGGGCCAGATCAGATGCACGGGGTAAGCCCAAAGGCTTGCGAGTGTGCAAGGAAACCACAGCCGCATCTAGGTTTCGAGACTTGGACCGTAGGGACAAGCCCAGCCCCATGGGCTGGCTGATGGCGTAGGTCGTGACTAAGTTTAAGCCCAACAGCAAAGCTGCTGGCGTGGGCCGAGATTAAAAACCACTTCAGCAAGCCAAAGAGGCTGCTGCAAAACGGGCCGAGCTTCAGGCCCGTGTCAGGGATAGACCCAGCATGCTTCTGGCATGATGGTTGGGTCGGGTTTGGACTAAGGCTTCAGGCCCGTAAGGTAGCCAATCCAGGCCGAGGCCTGGTTGAGTTTTGGAGAGAAGCAGCAAGCCCAGAGGGCTGCGCGCTATGTCCAAGGCGTCGGAGATGCCGTCCCAAGGTTTTTCTCCACACGGCTGGGCTTCAGGCCAACATGGTGGTGTTGCGGCGGTGCCTAAAAAATCCTAGATTTTTGTTTTTTTTTCTTCTTCAAATTTTAGGGTTAAAAACCCTAATTGCTTCTATATTAATTTCAATTTTTTGACTCACAATTCCACGTAGCATAAATGCGTAATGCATGAACAATTATATATATTGACAAAATATATGAACATATATATGATATATACAGTTGGAAGGAAAATATAAACATAGGGGGTTCATGCATCATGGGAATGTTTTCATGCTTCAAGGTTTTTTCAAATATCTTAATTTATTTTAGAAGAACTTGATTGGCAGAAAACGATTGAAAGCCTTTAAATTTGTAGAAGATAGCCCCCTCCTACGATCTCTCAATTCC
>JAOTRO020175400.1:0-11863 GCA_028566515.2 Pyracantha coccinea | reverse complement strand
GTTGGGGTTGAAAGAGACACCAAAGTACTCTTGCAGCTTGGTTAGGTTAAAACATTAAAGAACTTTTTTGGTGGAAAGGATCTCGAACCTCCAAGCTAATAACTAATTTTCTCATCCTAAGGCCTCAAGCACTGCATTTCAAAGAACTCATGGCAAGAATAGTATTACGCTCGATGGCATGACCTATTCGGGATGCTTGAGTGAGAGATTTTCAAACTGTATTTTCCCAAAGTTTAATTTGAATCAATTTAACCTTCCAAACTTGGAAACCAATTCATCTCAATTAATTTCTTTACGGTTAATTTGAACTTAAAAAGGCTGTCATGTAATAAATCATGACATCCAACATGAATCTTTAGAATACAACAACCTGCCCCCTCAGAATATTGAAACACGAGAACATAGTTCTGATTCGAATTGACGAAAGCTAGCTTCTGGGATTTAGAGAGGATGAAAGCTTCCCAGGATACCAGCCAGAATTCTGCAGTGATGAGCACTGAGTGACAACATGAATATATGCCAGAAAAGCACGCACCTGCCACACTTACAGAGTAGCTAATAATTATCATTGATAAGATCAAATTTACAAAAATCGGGTGTGAAATTTTGCAGGCATTTGCGATTTATAGCAGAAAAATCATGCTTCAGATTGAGCAACGAGCATGATTAGCCCCAGTCAATCCAAGTCAGTGCTGTCAGTTTTTGCTTTGGTCATGTAATTCAGCAACCATTGGTCAGTGAAATGAGGAGCAACATCACAGAGTTGGAAATTTCTGGTGCGAATGAACAAAGAGATTTTTTTTGTGGCGGATACAATCCTATGAGTATGATTGGAAGAAATTAAAAATCGACATGGCTACACCAGTTTTCTGTCCCATATAATTTATAGGCCAAAGAAGGTACATTTCCATGAAACTAATCAGAAAAGGTTTATGCAGCTCCTTGTAGAAAGAATAGAGTAACTGTATATTAATCAAACAAAAAGTTGGCACACTTGTATTAATTATTGTTCACAATTGCAAATATATGACCCTTCACAATATATATATATATATATATACACAGAGAGAGAGAGAGAGAGAGAGAGAGAGAGAGAGAGAGAGAGCATGAGGGATTTACATCGGCTTACCTAGGTAGATGCTATTTCCAGCTCGTATTTCCTCATGAGAGGAGTAGCACACACACCGCTATATCCAGTTACAGTATGAGAGAACTCTGAATCCAAAGCGCAAGTACTATTTGTTGCAACTGAAGAATCGTAGATAGGTGCATTAGGGTATGGATTGCCTGGAATCAAGTGCAGAAAAGGGTTAGTTGTAGGTCTGGGAATCTCAATATCTCCTTCCAACATTTTTACCACAACGCTCATTGAAGGCCTCGACTCAGGCCTATACTGAGTACACCGCAGAGCTACGTTTACCATTCTCTCTGCTATCTCTTTATCTTTTTCGTCTATCCCACAAGCTACCATTAACTCTCCTAGCTCTTTGGATTCAAACTTCTTCGACACCAAACCTGGGAACCACTCTTGGCTATCAGGTAGATTGATGTCATTGTTCCTTCTCCTACCAATGATCTCAAACAATAGCATCCCAAAGCTGTAGACGTCACATTTGGGTGTTACAGAAAATTGCAGCCAAAGTTCCAGTGCAGCATAACCAGGAGTCCCCCTCCCTCCTGTCTTCGACATATGAGTATTGTCCCTGTTACTTACCTTGGCCAAACCAAAATCGGCAACTATAGGAAGGAAATTTTGATCAAAAGAACATTTCCAGGTTTTATATCATAATGGATTATGCGTTGCTGGCATTCTTCATGCAAGTACGCAATGCCTCTGGCTGTCCCAACCGAAATTTCATGAAGCTTTTCAAATACTAAAGCCTCATTGCTATTGAATAAGAGCTTGTCAAGCGAGCCATTTTCCATATACTTATAAACCAGTGCTCTGAGGCTTCTCTCGAAGCAGTAACCATAAAGACGAACCAGATTGACATGATGAATTCTTCCAATAGTTATAACGTCCGCCTTGAGTTGTTCCTCAATTCTCTTGTCCGAGCTCCCATTTAGAACCTTCACAGCGACAAGGACTCCATTGCCAAATATCCCTTTCTAAACTGCACCAAAACCTCCCGAACCTAACAAGTTGGTAAAATTATGTGTTGCAGTCTGAAGTTGTTGAGCATCAATCTGATGGGTTTCTCTCTATCCATATCATTCAGGAACTTGTGAAATTCCAGATTAACGGAACTTCTACCTCCCGAACCTAACGAGTTGGTAAAATTATTTGCTATAGTCTGAAGTTTTTGAGCATCAAACCTGATCGTTTTCGCTCTTTCCATATTAACGGGACTTCTGCCTTCCTTTCTTATTTTCTTGTATGCTACAACAAAGATGTTGAACTTCACAACAATGATGACAATGATTACTGCAAAATGTATGAATTCACGACATGCTACTTAGAATCAAAAAAGAAAGAAATAGCAGTAAGAACGAATCAAATTGAAAATACGATCAGAATGGGAAAGCATGGGAATGAAGGGATTAGAGAGAGAGAGATGAGATCTTAGCCAAGAGCACGACACCAATACCTGTCAATAGAACACCAGTAACAAATCACTATTATTTCTCCTGAACGAAAATACAAACAAGTAACTAACAAACCAGGACCGAAAGGAAGAGAACGGAGAGAAATCTTTCACACTCCGATGATGGCACCGAACGCTTGATTTGACATTATGAGGAGATAGATTACACTAGAACAAGGAAGAGAACGGAGAGAAATCTTACATGCTCCGAAGACGTCACCAAAGAGTATCAAATTTTAGATTACAAATGACAAAATATACTAAACCTTTCCAGAGTTTTCATGACATTGGGTGCTGAGATAACAAGGCAAGCTACAAAGTGATTATTAGATGGAACATTTTGATTTGCCCTGTCATGTTCCGATTACAAATGAAAGAAACAAACAGAACACAAAACCAAATGAGACAGGAGAAGCAAACAACGTACCGTATCTACCTACTAGTGTCTTGATCAGGAAAAGACCAAGAAAAGCCAACGTATGAAGATCGAAGGTACCCCGTTCGATAATATGTTTTTCATCAATTAGTAGTTTAGTACCAAATTCCTGAGATTTTTGAAGATAAATTGCGTTACGCGAGTTTCAGGAAGCACACGAATTGTCAGGCTTAGACCGGCATATGAACAACTGTCATAGGCCACGATAGATGTTGTAAAAGCATTCTTGGGAAGGGGCCACGGCCATTAGAGCTGAGGTTGATACCAGGGAAAGAAAAAAAGAAAAAAAAAAGAAAAGCAAGTACTGCAACCGAGAAACAGCCATTACAAGCGTAATATTTGATAATTTGGTAACCAACTATTTATTTGGTCTAGTGATTTTTCTCTTTCCTATGTTTGGAGAGGTCCTGAGATTAAAGTGATGTTTCGGAATAATTTATCACCTTCACCACCCTATCATGCACTAAGTTACCTCATCCACCTTGCATGGGAGTGAGTTCAAACCCTATGAGTGGCTAATCTAACATCTAATCTACAAAATCTATCGCTTGAGAGACGGTGCATGGTTATGATCTAGTTGACCAAAGCGAGCTTTCCCGGGACTGATTTAGTTGACGGAAACGAGATTTCCCGGGACTGACCCAGCTCTTATGTGACTGACGTTTAGAAGTGAATCAGTGATGACGAACAACAAATAGATCACAAAAAAAGCATCTCCTACAATCGCAAGCCACAAATTATGGCTTTCACGAAAAATACAAATACACCAATAAGCCGAATGTACAGAACCCACAAGTACAATAGCAACAACAATCAGCTGGCAGCTTAAAGGAGTACATAAAGAAAAGTTTGGTTGAAACTATGGACCCAGATGGCTTATGAATTGTTAGACAACCAAATTCAGCTGTTGCAGAAGGCGGAGAATTGCATAAACCGGTAACCCAGAAGTTGGTTGGATTCTACAGATTCAGATGCACTTCTACTCCATATATATGTATATATAGTATACTCAAAAGATGTCTGCATGAGCTCTCTCTTGCAATTAATGCTGCAAACCAACGTAAATTCCCAGTTGAAAAGTTAAAAAACATTTCCAAAATTTGACATAAAGGGGTATTTAAACATCATGTTATCTTTACCCGTCCAGAAACCATGTTACACACTCTGCATTTTGCTAGACATCTCTTTTGGTTTTGCATCATCCTTTTCCTGTAATCAAGTAAAAGCATCAAGTTGTTGGTTACAGATAACAGCAACAATGGTCATTTGTAATCAAGTAAGCTAAATGGTACCGTTGTGCTCAAGTTAGCAAAAACATACCCAAAAATGAAAAACATATGCCCAAAATCCTTGGAGATAAGGAAACCAACTTAGAGTTAGACATGCTTATTTCCAAACAAGTTGGGGGTTCAAGGGGTTATGGTTGTTAGACTAGGCACCCTTACATTGACAACCTGCCCCAGTAAGTTTTCTGGGGGTTATACTGAGGATAGGGATTTCAATCAAGGACAAGTATCTATTATGGTTTCCACGTCACTTCAGCAGTAGGCAACGGCAAAGACGGGTTTCCATATCACCTCAGGATTTATGTTAGAATAAGTTGAGAAACAATGTCGAAGATGATGCAGAAATAATATTATGTAACACAAGTTCATAAGAACAATCTTAAGGATCAGCTGCTGTAAGGCTGAATATCTTATTCACACAAGTTTAGCACTCATTGGTCACAATTTCAATACTTGTATTACATCTCAGACATGTTCTGACATCACATAACAAATGGGGACATGGGGGTTGTTCTTGTAAGATATTTTACTATCGTGTATCAACTTTCCCTTATGACATCGAACCTATGAGGAACTGATACTACATTATAATGGATCTTTGATATTCTATATCATATATTTGAATCATTTTATTGGAACAGGCTAGCCTTAAGTTGGATACTCTTGGGTCAACAAGTGAGTAAATCCTAATTTTATGTCCTTTCTTTCATCGTTCTACCAATATTCCTTCACCCTCGTACTATTATGTGGATCAAAATACAGTGATTATTGCGGAAGTTTGATTACCATATTTCAAAAGGAATTGTAAGTTGCAGTAAGTCGACATGCATACTCTCCCAGTTATAAATTTCTAACTAAAAACGAAAGGACGTTCTGAAAAACAAAATAGCAATCTTTTTTTCTGACCAGGGGACTTAAAACCCTTGATTTTCATGGCATTTGTCTTAGGCACTGTTCTAAAAATCCCAGCCTAGCGCCGTTTAGCCCCCCCGCCTAGGCGACTGGCCACCATCCCAATTAGTCCCTAAGCGTTTGAAAATTAAGAAAGGGCACTAGGCACCCACCTACCACACCTAGACACCCTCCTAGACCCACCTAGGTCGCAACTCTCACTTAAACAGAAAATAGATAACTTTTATTTTGCATTTTATATTTTCAATAAATTGTAAGAAACTTGTTGAATACTTGGACAAACACTCATTATATGCTTGTTCCCATGTTTTCAATATGTCCTAATACTTTATAATCTATATGTCATTCTATTTTGCAATCTATGTATCCTAATCCGATTATGTATTTATTTTAAGTATAAGTAGACATTTATTTATATGTTATATGATAAATTTAATTCAATAAATAAATAAATAAATTTAAAAAAAAAAAAACCGCCTAGACGCTAGGCTCTGCCTGCTGCCCGACTAGCGACTAGCGTCTTTTAGAACCTTTGTCCTAGGAAGACATTTATAAATGCAAAACCGAATCATTAACGAAGAACTTAAACAATAGCTTCAATACAAGACAGTAAATACATAAGCATCAGTTGTATGAGGGCGTAATGAAACAAAGGGCAAGAAAAATAATCCAATGATGGAACACAGTTGCTTATATCAGCATCAATCAACATCCAATGCTCAATCTAACAACAAATCAATCTAAGCAACTAAACAGTGCAACATAAAAAAAAGTAAACAAGTATTACGAATGCAAGCAAACAAATGCTCACCACTCCTTTGCTCTGGTAATAATCATCTAGCGCCCACTGATATTTGGACTGATTTAACCCAAACCAGCGTGCCAAATGGTCGTCCAAACTGGAATGAGCTGCAACATAACCAAAAAGCCACTCTAGTGAAGAACATATCAGTAAAAGTATTCACCAAAACTCTGCCTACAGACTTCACAAGATGCAGGATTGACGAAACTATAAAACAAAATTCAGCTTGCTGAACATTTGTATTAAGTTTCTACAAACCAGACACTGTATAACTCCTATCTAGTTTCTCAGAAACCTAGCAGGGGTTGTACAATCATCAATGGTCCCTGCATACTTTCGGCAAGTAAAAAGAAAACAATAAAAACATCAATCCAATGGAAATTTAATTTTCCTAACAAATAAAATTATTTACGCAATTATTTACCCAACAATTCACAATAAAATCTGGTTGGCTTTCTTTCATTAATTTCATGCCAAAATCCCAAATTATCCTTCCTTTTCCTCCACTCCCCCACCCACAACCACAGAACAACAAAAAACCAAACAAAAACATGGTAAAACAAAGACACGCATTACCCTTGTGCACTTTGGTGACCGCATTCTTAAAAACCCCCAACACTGAGCCATCGGACGAGGAATCCGAAGATACGGCAATGGGCTTCACCAATTGCTGAGGCGGCGGCTGGACCGGGGGCGGGGCCACCTTCTTGGGGGACTCAAAGACCGGCGCGGCCACCTTCCGGGGAGATTCAAAACCCGGTTGGGGCGGTTTAGGGGTGGAGGGCGGCGTCATAAAGACAGTGTAGGGCCCAATCTTGCCGATCATTGGAGGGGGAGTGGAGTCCCTGTTGATGGCCATCTGGGTTGTGTTTGGTTTAGAGGAAGATGGGAGAAAAAGTCGGGGAAAGTAGTGAGACTGAGTGAGAAGGGGAGTGGAGTTGCTTTAAGTTAGAGAGACCGAGTGAAGGTAGTGACCTGGTGGAAAGGAGGAGTAGTGTCAACTGCACGCAACCCCAAGTGGTCATATCTTTTGTGTTTGTGAGTATATTTTTTAGAAGGTTTCGGTACTGTTCACTTTTTAACGAAAAATCACTTTTTATCTTTAACTGACATTATTCACTATACCTTTAAAAATGACTTTTCATTAAAAAAGAAATTTTTTTGAACTTTTCGTTAGTTTTCCTTAAAAATAACCATGTTACCATTCATCCATTAATTACTCTCCCATTCGATTTATTAATCGTTTGTTCAGAAATTTCATGGCCTAAATGCTCTTTCAACATTGACAATAACAACTAGAAGAGTAAATGTTAATGTCACAAGCAATTACATTTTTTTTACCACCCAAAAAAAACAAAAACACAAAACCTGAGTGGGGGCGTATGCGGTGGCTCTGTCCATGGCTCTAGCTCATGCCGCAACTCACAATACGGCAAGTTTGGATGAAACTCGCCCGTAAAGAGTACTATGCACTTGTTGTTGGAAATTTTAAAATTATTTTTATTATATTTAATTAATTAATTGAATGAAAAATAGAAGTGATGTCTTTGGTAGAAATGTGTGTCTATTCTAATAAAGAGTTGTAGTTTTTGACTCTTCATGAATGATTTCTAAAGAGGTATCTCAAATTCTATAAATAGGGAAGCCCCCTATAAACATAAGATAACTTTTCATTTGTTTTAAATAATCATACGTAGAGTGCACTAAATATTAGAAAGTCTCATTGAGTCCATATGAGAGGGTTTTCAACACAGTTGTGGTTCATGGAGCCTTGTGATTTGGAGTGCAACTATTACAAGGACATGGTTGTTGTATCTTGGGAGATATGCGCCGATCAACTATGAGCGTCGTAGTGGGGCGTAAACTTGTCTTAAAGACAAAGTGTCTAACACTTGCCTCAGTGGAATTTTCAGGTTTTTCTAATCCATTATGTCATGTTCATTTAACATCATTTAACATTGGTTACTCATGTGCATGCATTAATTTTGATATATAATTGAATGAATTATTTCTTGATTTTCCATGTGATTTAATATAGCAATTAGACCCTAATTTTTCCAACACTTGTGTGCTTAAAGAGTACTGTGACGTGCGTGAAGCTGCCTTATTTTAGATCTCGAGCAATTTTTTTTTTTTGTATACAATGATATATTCGCACGAAGGAGTGGAGAGGTTTAAATCAATAAAAACTTATCATTCACGAGATTAGTGATTCAAATTATCTTTGTGAATTAGATGCACAAAACCACATTTCTAAAAAACACTATGAGCTAGTTGGGCGGCGGGGTGGGACCTAGCGCCCAAGTGGACTAGGCGAATTTAAATAAATATACTATATTTTGTTTAAATAAGTGTCTGTTTATACTTAAAATATATGTAATTTCATCATAAACTACAAAATATAATTTATGAAGTATTGGAACATATTGAAAACATGGGTATCAAGCATATAATGTGTGTTCATTTAAGTATTCAACAAGTCTCTTACAATTTATTGAAACAAATGAAATGCAAAATGAAAGTTATCTATTTTCTGTCTAATTGAGTCACAACCTAGACTGGTGCCTAGGTGGGTTTGGGCGGGCTAGACGGTCTAGGCGTCATTTCTTAATTTTCAAAAGCCTGAACATTAATTGGGCCGGTGACTAACAGCCTAGTGCCTACGGCGCTAGGCGAAGATTTTTAGAACAGTGCACAAAACGAAAGGAATTAACATGTTTGAATAGTAGTCCACAAAATAATACTTCAAGCAAAACTTTGTTAATCAAATCTGCTTTACAACTAAATGTGTGTGTGTGTGTTTTTTTTTTTTTTTGTGCGCTGAAAATGAGGGTAAAAGCAAAAGTTCAAACAACTACTCAAAATAAGAATAATGCTAGGAAGATCAAATTTTTAAACCAAATGATGAGTCATCAACAGGAAAATACGTTAATAAAAACTTAAGCAATACTCTAATTATTAACATACACATCATTTGGTTTGCAAAATTTGGTTTAGGAATTTGGTATCCCTAGCATTACCCCAATAATAAATCAAGACAGGAACATCCTAAGTCGATCCTCATGAATAAAACTAACTGAACAAGAAGGACGAGTATCAAAATAAAATATCCTAAATCAAAATCAAGACTATAAGTCGCTAAACTATCTGCTACAAAATTCTTTTCTCTATAGACATGACGAAGTTCACATTGCCAAGGTATTAAAAGCAATTCTCGGTAGGCCAAAACAAGGGGACCTAAATGATGATTATTGTCAGCAGCTTACAACACCAAATGAACTGTGACTGTAGAATATGGTTCTGTCAGTAATTTATCAATCCTTAATCTCTATGCCAATTGTAAGCCTAAGTAGAGACCCTATAGGCAAAACCTTTTTTAGGACTTTTTATACAATTGGACCTCGTTCTTTGTATTTTTTTATTTATAATAAATCTACCGCTTTTACAAAAGAAACAAAAAAAGAAAAAGTTCTACTTTACAGCAAGTGCCATATTATCAAATTTAATAGCGTAACGATCAATTGCCATTTGCAACATGTATCAATCGGTGACTTTACTGATCACCAACCATTGGAAGATAATATTGATAAAAATAAAAGGGAAGAAGAGGACAAATGCTCGGTTGCTTTAAATTGAGGTTTAAGTTTGAGAGGAAGCACAAGTAATCATGTTTTTATTAGTCACCAAAACAAACCAAACCCATAACTGTATTATCCATTGGCGGCAAAATGATGTCAGTTTCTTGAATTCGTTGGATCTGACGGTCGAAAAGTGAGAGTGATGTGTAAGAAATAAAAATGGGTATGTGAATAGCACTATCCATATTGAAGTTAGCTATGGCTGAAATCAAGGCAAAATTACATAAAAATAGGAATATGAAAGCAATGTAATCGCCAAACTAATCATCCGTACCCTCCATATAATGAGAACAGCTTACGTAAGACGAGTTCACTTTTATTGTAACACCTCGATTCAATATTGAATTCCCCTTGTCCATACCTAGAATTCCCATTAAATTGTCTTGGTGGTGGTGGTGCGGATATTCATCAAATGAGTTTACCCTCACATTTTCTCCTCTCTTTTGGACGAAGAGTTCGGCCTTTGCATAAAAAAGGCCCAAGGTTTTTATCTTGTAAACCCTGTTTAGGCCAGCCATTTAGTCCACCAACCCAACCCATTTTACCATCTTGATTCCCTGCCGGTGAGAACAATGCATGGTGATCCAATTGCATGGCTCGAGGGATCTCTAAAATCCGATATCGTAGGTTTAAATTCTAAAAGACGTGATTCTGTGTCATTACTTCTTATATTTCCAATTAATATAATGAAATTTTAATTTTCTTCATGGCATCATAACATATAACTCTATGTCTGAAATCTAACGACCACCACATATCCAATTTGTGTTGTTTACCCACATGGCCTAATAACACGTTCAATGATAATGGACAACGGGGCGGAGCGAGCCCAGCCGACTCTTCTAATTTGCACCCTCGTGTCTTACGCGTCAATACACACATCTTTCTTTGCTTTGCGTGCGCAGCCGGCTTTCCAGTGTTGGGACTTGGATCGATTCGATGCTTCCGCCAGCAGCCTTTGTGGATTTCTTTCCCGCTTCCCACGCTCTTGCCCAAACGCGTCGCCGCCACAAATTCACTTGTATCTCTCGCTAATAATTCATTCGCAACAGATCATAATAAATTGAATTTTCATACTTAATTTACCACATTTGTACAATTTACGTTCACGTGAATCAAATATAAAACATCTTTTAACAAACTGAAGATAGACTGATGAAGCTAAAACAACTAATAACATGTATACGTCGATCGCCATATAAATATTTTCGTAATGAGTTGTTCATTTGTTCATAACAAATTACAATGAAATGTTTTTACAGTATACTGGTCCATAAGATACACTAATATTTAACGACTAATTTGAGGCTGATATAATCTACACAACGTGGAATACACCGATACGTTGTAAAATTTTCAAAATTGAAAATGCGCGTGCTCTTCGAAAGTTTGAAATTAAATTCAAAGGGAGAAAATATCCTTCCGTTGAAGTTGACTTCAAAGAGAAGTAGCGCCACCGAGAATCGTCACTAATCCTCGCTGTTTCCTCTCTGAATTTAAAATCTTTGGAAAATCCAACATTTCCACCTCGCCCCCCCTCTCTCTCTCTCTCTCTCCCTCCCTCGCTCGCTCGCTTTGTATTCTTCTTCTCCAGAAGCTGCTGTGAGAGCAAACCAGAACCTAGGGTTTTTACATCGGCGATGGCTTCCGATCCCAAGGATCCGAAGCAAAGCGCAGGTTTCTTCGCCTCCATGGCTTCCTCTTTGACCAATCTCGGTAGCGCCATGACCAAATCCGTCAACGGGTACAAGTCAAATCCCTTTTGATTTCATCTTTCTAGCTGATTTGATTCGTTTGGAGTTTTTGGGCACGGGGATTTGGATTTTGTTATTGTTGTTGAATTGTGCTTTCTTGGTGTCAGTTTTTAGCTCTGTTATTGTTAGCTGTTACTATGAGCTTCCAATCTGATTCAGTTAGTTACTAATTTGGGATTTCTATTGATTTGTTTTAGTGTTTTGATCAAATTGGGTGTCTAGTTTGCTGGATTTGGGCTGTACTTGGTGCTTAATTACTTGTAGTTCTGCCTAGTTTTGATTCTAATGTCTGCCAAATCGAGGTTTTAT
The DNA here is from genome assembly GCA_028566515.2 of Pyracantha coccinea. Taxonomy (NCBI): domain Eukaryota; kingdom Viridiplantae; phylum Streptophyta; class Magnoliopsida; order Rosales; family Rosaceae; genus Pyracantha; species Pyracantha coccinea. The sequence goes on along the minus strand of JAOTRO020175400.1, from coordinate 141 downwards.
GTTATGTGGTTGCTTCGTGCGGTTCTGATTCAATAGATTAGTAATTTATACTCAGTTTACTAAATTCAAAATGCATACTCAGAAACTAGTTTTTGATGTGTGTTGATAAACTAGTTTTTGTATGTATTGAAGATTCAGATT
>JAOTRO020175383.1:0-11867 GCA_028566515.2 Pyracantha coccinea | reverse complement strand
GCAGTGCTTTGAAGGACCGGGGTTTTTCCCCAATACAAGCTAAGATGGTAGTGGAATTGCAGGGACTATTTCGTAGAGTATAGGGAGTTGATCAAGCTGTAGCCTTTGGAAGGTGTAAATTATATATTCTACAATCTGTGCGTTTCTCACAAGTGCAAGGTATGTTTTCATTCACCTCTCTAGTCATTGCCTTTGTGTCTGCATTTTTTTTTTTTTTTTTTTTGAGCTTTTATATTGGGACCACCCTTAGTTAAAAACTTAAAATCCTGGATCCGCCACTACACGTGAAGCACAATCGTACATTCTTAGTCCAATAGACTTGGGTTAAGCCCACTGAAGATATTACTTACCAACCAAGTTTAAAAACCATATTCAAGTCAAATTAGGATATATTGGGAAATAGGCAAAGGAATCTTAGGAGGATTGGATATCTTATCCTAGATTCCCTCCTAGATAGTCTCTCGATTTAAATGGGTTTATTTTCCCTACAAGAACTCTTAAGATCTCTATAAATACTCTAACCAATCACAACTGAAGATAATGAATTGCCACACCCATAGTCTGTGATATTTGCCAGCGTTTTCGCGTAGACATGTCCATGGAGCACATCATCTCCTTAACGACCCACCATAGCCTATGTATCAAGAATAATTCATGATATAGCAAACATCACACCATTCTTTCTTGGAACTACACCAGCAGTTCGATTCTACTTCCTGGAAATATGTAGGCAATCCAATCCGGATTCAAACCTACCCCCAATCAATCACATTCTCTCCTCATCCAAGATCATGGGCAATTCCAACCGGATCTTGTGTCCATCCGCATGCACGAATTTAGTTCCATAATTCGTGCTTTCCTTGAGAGCGAACTCAGATTTCCTGGCCAACAACATCTTCCATGTGTAACGAATTTAGTTCCAATAATTTATGCTTTCATTGAGAGCGAACTCAGATTTCCTGGCCGGCGACCTCTTCCATGAGTAACGACGAAAGGTAGACGATCCTGGAAACGAAGAGCTTAGATTGAAGCTTCTAAACTCACGTGAGAAATCCTTTCTGAATTAAATTGTCGCTGCTGCTATCCATGATCGAGTTTGGTGTAAACCAAAGAAGCCAAAAATGTGCTGCCACACGCATACAGATAAGTATGAATAGCCTGTTTCAGATTTAATGCATGTTTGAAATCGTTTTTGTTCCTATGATAATTGGCTGAAATTATGAACCATATGTTTTTTTCAGATCAAAGTGGATAATTGACTCTTAAAACCCATTTCAAAATTGACTCATATCATTTTTTTTTTCTGCTACCAAATTATATCAAATGTTTTTCTCTATTTAATGAAGATTTAAATTTTTCTAATTGAATGATGGAGTTGCCAAACTGCAGTTCATGTCCCTTATTCTTGTGCACTCTAATTTCCCCCTCTGAATATGTGTGTTTGGTTAATCGAAATTGCCAGTAGTCCTTTATTTTGTTGTGTTTTTCGTAATTGCTCTCTTTGAAATCTTTGGTGATAATTTGTCCAGATGGTTGATAGGAGGCTTCTTTTTGTTGAAGTTGTCGAAACTGCAAGACATGAAAACAATACCTGCTCTTGACTATTGCGAATGAAGTTAACTAAGTCATTGTCTTGCTCATTATATGTTCATGCCACAAGCTTTTGTTAACTGTTAAATCCAAGGAATTGAAATGGTTTTGGAATTAACACATATCAGATTTACTATGCCTATACTTTTACCGTGTCAAATGAACTTTTGCAACTTTGTGTTCTAAAGTTACTAAGGAATGGTGTTTTCAACTTTATATGCTCATCATTGTTTCAATCCCCTGAATTTTTACGAACATATGTAAAGATTGAATGCTGCCAGTAGGTAACCTTCTCTTGTGCTTTCTGTGGGAGGATTGATGTTTTTAGGCCAGTTTGTCTGAAACTACATTTCCTTCCCACAAAATATGAAAGCAATAAAAAAACCATATTCTGGAAAAGGGAAAGACAATTTTTCCAACAAGTTCAGAGTGACCAGGGAGGAGAAAAAGAGTGGAAAGCAAAGCAAGAGACTACACTAGAAGAATCACTTTCAAGCCAGAGATTTTTCCAACCAACTCTCTAACAAGGCTTATTACAACATGAAGCTCTGCATATAGACATCACTAATAAAATAACTTGCAGAATCCCCAAAAAAAAAAAAAAAAACCCTTCCACAAGCTGCAGAACTCAAATTACTCCTAGCAAGCCTATTTGTATTCCCCTTGACCCAAGAATAAGGAGGAGGATGTCATATAAAAGGAGCAATGGAATGAGTTTTACATAACTCAGTCGAAATCACAAGCGAAATAAGTTTGTCCAAAACCCCCCAAAAATTAAGGGGCCTTGTCAAACATCTCTTTGTTATATATGCATGTTTCAGATAATTATGAGCAAGAAAAACGTAGAGTCTGATTGGTATCCTATCCAAAAAATTTCATCATTTCTCAAAACATTTGTTAAGAATTTCGCTTGAAAATAATTTTCTTTAAGACTCAAAAACTTATTTGGTATGAGATTTAAAATTTTAAAATTTTAAACCTCAAACTAGATAAAAAGATCCAAAGAGAGGGGGTTGTAGAAAAGGGAGAAAGAGGAGATGAAGGAGGAAAGAAAGTAAGAGAGGATCGGAAGAGAGAGAAAGAAGAGAGTAGATGGAGGAGAGAGAAAAAGAAAGGGAGAATGAAGAGAGCGTACGGGAGGAGAGAAAAAGAAAGAGAGAAAAAAAAAGAGGAGAGATGAAAAAGAAATGAGTGAGTTTTAAGTTTAAAAACTCTAAAAACTCTAAAAACTCAATTTTGGTGTTTTTAAATAATAGACTATATTTTTAAGTTAGTCTTATGTTCAGTGTTTGAAAATAATCCTACCAAACAAGTCTTTAATCCCTAAAACTTGAAAAGTGTTTGTGAGTTTAGAATGGTGGATTCTAGTAGAGTACCAAACACACCATCAACAACCAATTAACAAGAAGTTATGAAATTATGAAAACATGCACACTTTCATACAACTATAACATATCATTAGCCTATGCCGCCGCCTCCCCTGGGGTCAGGTGGATAGGCGGCAACCCCTCCCACTCTCTCCCTACTTCCTCCACGTTCCCTCATGCTTCTTCTCTCCCTTTCTCCTCTCTCTCTGGCTTCTCCCCTCCATTTTCTCTCCCGTGCTGTTTTGCTCCATCTCTCACTAATGGTAGTTTGCCCAAAGATGGTGGCTGGCCTTAATCCTTGAATTTCAGTGGTAGTAGGGCTTGAGCTCTGCCTCAGATTAGGTGCTTTGTCTCCATCCTTTTAGTTTTTCACTCACCGCTTTAACATTTTCAGCTTGTTGTATTAGATTCAAATTAGCTCAAAATTATCTCTAATTCCTAACCCTAATAAATACTTAGATCTCCTTCCTCTATGTATCACACGAGTGCTCTACTCTACCCTCCCACTACGTCAGCCACAAATCCTCCATGCATCTGCTAGATACTTGCTTTCAATTGAGAAGCCTCTTCTGGCCACTGGGTTTGCTACCCACCTCTACCCACCTCAAGGTCGAGTCGTCCACTCAAATAAGGGTGTGCAAAATCGCTTTACAACTGGTTTAGATCTCTGTCGCTTTCTTCTATAGTTCTGATGGTGTTTTGTCTTCTTGCTTTGTTGTCATCAAAATTTTTCCCTTACTGGTCCCCGAGTGGTGAATATGGTTGCTGGTGTTGGCTGCTTATTTCCTTTGCTGAATATTTTATAAGCAAATTTGTATACTCTTCGTGCATCTTTATTGTTATGAAATGAGAGATTAGATTTGTTATTCAATTGGGAATTATTTGCAATTGTGATTTTGTTGTATGGCCCTTGTGTTTTGTTGGTGTTGACTGGGTATCGGTTGACCAGAATGGAGGATTGGTGAGGTATATGATGGTTGTGGCAAAGACGATTTGCATCACGTTAACATATGGTATCTAATCGGATCATCATGTGCTTTGCTTGGGGTTTTTTTTTGTTAAGTTATCTCATGCAACATTTTCTTCTATCAATGAAGTTTTTATTTGAAAATAACATATCATTACGAAGGTATAAAAAAATTTGTCATTTCATCACTTTGTCCTAAACAAATGAATGATCTAATTTTATGTAAACATATATATTCACAATTTCAATGGTTTATCATTTTCTGCGTTCAATTTTCAGTCTTATTAATAGCAACATCCGTGCCAAATGTTTATAATCACGGTTGTCAATTGTCACCTTCAAAAAAATAAAAAGGTTGTCAGTTGCCTAAGTAATGAGCAATGGCTTGCAGTATATTAGTAACGGCAAATGTTGATGTGTTACTAGAGTGGAAGAAGTATGAAAACCTACCCTAAAATACTAAAAAGATGCGCCTAAAAGCGAGGACCGTTTCATCTTCACCACAGAAATTGTTGCTTCGTGTAGCCACTCAAAATTTTGAATGTTGCATATATATAGCAGCATCTCGCATAGCAAATATCTTTATACATGCTCTATCCAGCTGATTTATGACATCTTGATGTTTGATTTTCTCAAACCAGCACCAGCATGTTATTCACAATGAAAATATGATTTGTAAACTCACGCACTGCTCCTTAGTAGAATATCTATCATCTCATTAAGAACAAATGATTTTTTCTTATTCATCTTCTAGGTTTATTTTCTCTTCAGATTTTCTTGAATTTTCCATCAAGTTCTTCGGTGTTTCCTTCTTCTCTTTGATCCCTGAATTGGAGAAGGAAGCAAAATCAATTTCTTGCTCAGTTTTTTGTGGATGCGAATCGGCTAAGAATGAGCGTTCTTGTGGAGATCCTTGGTGCCACTAGCATGTTCCAGGCGGCTCTGTTTCTTGAAGGGTTGGCCCAATTTCTTGTTGGGTTCAGAAACCTTGAGTTATTTGCTCAGTTTGATCTCTGCAAATCGCCTCTCGGGAAGCAGAATCGCTTGGCAATTTGATATGGTTTCATCTTTTTCAAGAGAAATTGCAACCCAGAAGACGGCATCAATAACTATTTCCACATAGAGATCGAATTCGGGTTCCAAATAGCTGAAGCTTTGATCATTCTCAACTGGGTTTTGGAAGTTCGATCAGCATCTATCACATGGGCTCTCAACGAAACAGCAACATTTGGGTTTTTTGAATTCTATTTTAAGCAATTTTGATATGTGCTCTGTTCTCAGGTACGGAAGAAAGTTTAGACCTATGTGCAGTCCAAGTGTTTGACGAAATGCCCAGCTCAGAATTTTCATGTGAAGAGAGAGGACGCGATGGTATCTTAGGTGCTCTATCAAGATTTTTCTCATAGGTAGCTTCCTGGAGGATTTTATTTTTATGGACATATGCAATTGCATGCTGATGGCCACTTTCATTGGCAAGATCAAGATCTGTAGATTTTGGTATGGTTCTCTGCTTCTTACTTCCATAATGTTTCACTGCACTTGCACTGGATTTGGGTATGGTTTTTGGATTGGTAATCTTGCTGTAATCTTTTCTGGTGGCGCTGTTGGAATTAGGTCGTCACATTTCTTTGTTTCCTTAATTCTGCACATAAGGTGTTTGTGTTTTTTGGGTTAATGAAATTTTATGTTGTGTTGGTGTGAATTCTATATGATCTGTTTCGGGGTTTTGAATATATGATTAACGCTGATTGCAAGAAATGTTGGTAGTTGAAGAAATTTATGAAGTTGCTTGTTTTGAGAGTTGTCAATTGTTGATGTTTATGAGTTTTATGAATTGAGAATTGATAAGGCCGATGCCAAGGATGTTTAAATATATATTCATTGAAGTTGATAATAGAAGAAGGTCGGAGTCAGAAAGTTGGTGAATTTGTTATGCATATTGAGTAGCATTTGTTGAGTTGTTGAAACTATTGAGTTGTCTTCTATGAGAATTCGTGAAAGTTAGGAATACATTGTTGTATATTTGGGTTCAAGATTGATATGTTTGATGGTTCTGCTCAGTCTCTTTATTGGGTTTGATGGTTCTGCAAACCTTGATATGTTTGGTGAAATGGATATGGATTCTTGGATTCTTATGTTCATTGTCGAATTACTCAGGAAGTTTTGCAGTATCTAATTCTTGTCTCTCTGCTTCACTAATTTTCTGCAATTTTGTTGAGCAGTTTGTGCAGTAACTTTCCTTATCTCAGCACATAATGTCGAGTCTAACCAACTCAGTTGTTAGCATGAATCTACAGTAAGTCTGGTTATACGATGAAGTTTGAAGAAGTTGTTAATGATAAATCCCACGAAGGGTATAAGAAGTTGTTAAACGATAAATCCCACGAAGGGTAATTCCGTGATGTGAGTAGGTAAATCCCATTAAGGGTAATCCTACATAGATGTTGATTTTTTGTTGTTGAAATTGTTAAGGCTGATGCCATTGTTAAGAGTAGTTATTTTTGGTAAAATCCACAAAGGGCGATCCTGTGGTACTATAGTTAAGGTCGATGCCACACTATAGTTTGTTAATTTTCTATTTTAAAGGCTGATCCCAATATTAAATGAAGTTGATGACGATAAATCCCATGAAGGGTAATCCCACAAGGAATTGTTATAACCGGCATGAGGGGTGTTACAGCTTTATAAAAGGCTACTCTTTGATTCTGTATTCTATTGGAAACAGAGGCTTCTGCATACAAAATGGTTCCATAATCTTGCTAAGTATGTTGAAAGAAATATTGGAGAACATTCTGTTTTGGAAGATTGTATCTGCAAAAGTGATGTGTGATGATATGGGAAGAGCAAAGAAAACAGTAGCTATAGGTGTAGAAATCAGTTTGAGGGCTGAAATTCTTTGGGAAGTTGATTGACGAATATGAAATTGCACCGTTCTTGAGTATGGATTTAAGTTCTGAATACCTGTCAGTTTAGTGAGCAAGTAGCATGTTTGACTATGGATATCTGTCAGTTTAAGTGTGGATTTAGTTCATGTTTGTGGGATCATAGTTGAGAAGAACATGAGGAGCAAAAGCAAGCTCAATTGCTGCAATCTACAGTGAGTCCATTTGTCCATATTTCAATGTTTGCTATTTGAGACTTTGCTGCAATCTTAAATTGGGATACCCAGTTGAGATTGAGGGAGAGTATTAAGGGTACAAATGTAATACAGTGTAATCTTCATGTAGTCAGTTAATACAAATCCTATTTCTCTCTCTAAACTCTCTCTCTCTCTCTCTCTCTCTCTCATATCTCTGTGTTCATCTTTATGTTCATCATTTCCTCTTGATTTTCCCTTCAATTACCAAACATTGCAATGTAGTTATATTAAGGGTACAAGTGTAATACAGTTAGAAATACAATTAGTTAGTAAGGTTGTTAGTATTTGGTTAAAGTAGTTAGGATTTCTCTTATAAAAACAGTGTGTAATCTTCATTTAGTCAGTTAATACAAATCTCATTTCTCTCTGTCTAAACTCTCTCTCTCTTTCTCTCATATATCTTTGTGTTCTTCTTTCTGTTCATCCTTTCCTCTTGATTTTCCCTTCAATTCCCAAACATTGCAATGTAGTTAACAACCAGAACTGCAATCATACATAATAACATAAAGGATTGTACACACAAATATAATCCAACAAATACCCATCAGTCAAACTTATTTTCAGCGAGTCCAAAGTCCATCTTATTGTTTGAGAGTGACGCCTATTAGAACATCACGACCAAATTGTTCATGCATAAAGTAAGTTCGAAGAGTTTCATCGGGGAATTTTCAACTTATATAATAACTATATTGTAAACAATAAAATTGGTAATTTTTTGTTTGGTATTTTTCACATTGACTACCTTTTCCTATTGAGAACAAACAACTTTTCAACAATAGATGGTTTCCGGCTTTATGCACTCTTTTCGCTAGAAGAAAATCCTTCACGAATGAGGGTTCAAAACCACCTTGCATGGAGATTATATGTTGGGAGGCATCAAAAGTCAAGCCTACATTGTGCAAGTCACAATCATTGTATTTGTTTTGTTACAACTCGTTAAAATATCATACTTCGACACAAATATGGAAAATAATTTATTTTAGAATTCACGTCTAAAAATGATCCTTTAGACATGCGGCTATGACCATTGAAAAACATATATCATTTGTTCTGCTTATATTATTACATGTAAAGTATCATTTGAACGAAAATCCAACATGGACTGGTGTTTGTGGATTGGTGTTGTTTAAACAAAAATCCAACATGGAGAAGTTTCGTTGGACCGGATAATATCTTATGCCTTTGCCGCCATCACCAATTCCATTTCTTCCCAAAACTATATATATATATATATATATGATATGCTACACCATTGACAATAGAGTCAATGTTACCATATTAACCTCTGAGAAAATGAAATACTAGCAACAATGGAAGATTAAAGGAACTGGGAGAGAGGATATCCAAGAAAGAAGATAGAGAGAGGAAGAAGAGAGAAAGACTTATTATATTTCTTTATCAAGCACACTACTTATTTAGAGCATTACATTTCAGATTATATAGTATTCCCACCTTTTACACTATTACCAAAATACCCTTTAACTACCTATTATTATCACAACAATACCAGCTAACTCATCTAACTAACTCATCAACTCTAAGCTTGACAAGTGTCAGCTATTACTCCCCCCTCAAACTCAGCGAGTGACTAAGAAGCTGAGATTGTTTCTATACTCCTTGACTAACCATTCTCTTGGTTCATAGATTGTATAGCATCATTGGTGTTGTTGTTGAAGCTGTTGAAACAGAACTTGCAGGTGATATAACAGAACTTGACCCTATGCCAGACTGTGACAATGTTTGATGAACACAGGACTGTGTAAACCCTTTGTTAGAATGTCAGCAACCTGATCCTTAGTGGGAATATATTGAACCATAATGTCTTTCTTCTGAACTTTCTCTCGAACGAAATGATTATCCGTGTCTAAATGTTTTATCTTTCAATGAAACACTAGATTTGAACAAATTGCCAATGTAGACAAGTTATCACAGTGTAGGCAAGGAGGAAATAACAGCACCTGATGAATATCTTTGAGGAGTGACCTAATCTAAAACACATCTGCAGCACAATGAGTTAGTGCTTTGTATTTTGCTTCTGTAGAACTTCGAGAAACTGTGGATTGTTTATTAGATTGCCACGATATTGGATTATTTCCTAGGAAAACAACATAGCCTGTGATAGACCGCCTTGTGTTGATGTTTGCAGTCGAGTTAGAATCTGAGTATGCATTTATAGAGAAGTTTATGCAGTTTGTGTATCTCAAACCAAATGTAATTGTGCCTTGTAAATACCTCAAAATTTGTTTGACTAAGTGAAAATGCATCTCAGTAAGATTAGTCATATATTGACACACCAAATTAACAGAATGAGCTATGTCAGGTCTAATAAAGGTCAAGTACTGTAGTGGTCCTACCTGTATTGAGTAGGATCAGTCATAGGCACTCATTCTATGATAAGTAGTTGTGTATATTGTTTAGAAGGTGTGGATGTAGGTCTGCAATTCTCTATACCAGCTTTATGCAACAAATCCCTTGCATACTTAGACTGGTTGACAAACAAAGACCCATCTTCCTGATACTGAATTTGCAAACCTAAGAAGTAGGTGAGTCTACCATATCTTTTAAATCAAATACCTCGGCAAGATCATGAACCACTTTGCTGAATTTGTGCCTCACTCGAACCAGTTAAGATGATATTGTCCGCATATAACAGAAGTATAACCACATCTTTGTTATCAGATCTTATACACAAACTTGTATCTGGAAAAGAGGTTTTGAATCCCAAAGATGGCAAATAACTTATGAATTTGGAATTCCAAGCTCTTGGAGCTTGTTTGAGACCATACAAGGACTATTTGCAAACATAACTTGGATACTTTGAATCAATGAACCCTTGAGTTGCTTCATATACACCTCTTCTTCCAAATCACCATGCAGAAAAGCGTTTTTAACATCCAATTGTCTTAATGACCATCCAAATTGAGCAGTTAGAGCTAGAATTAATCTAACAATTGTATGCCTAACAACAGGACTAAAAGTCTCTGAGTAATCCAAACCTAGTTCTTGAGTGAAGCCGTATGCTACCAACCGGGCTTAATATCTTGAAACAGTCCTATCAGGATTCTTCTTAACCTTATACACTCATTTGCTACCAATAACCCCTCTGTCATTTGGTGGTGGTACCAGATTCCAAGTACCTTGTACTTTCAAAGCATCGAATTCTTCTTGCATGGCCAATTGACATTGTTGATGAGCAGATGCTTGCTTAAAAGTTTTAGGTTCCTCAATATCTATTATGTCATCTAGGAATGAAAAACCTCTAGAGAAATCATTGTCAATATTCAAAGACTGTAACTCAGGTAAATCAGCATAATATGTAGCATAATTCTGCCTAGAAATTGCTCTAGTTTGAAAACTAGTTTGTATACCAATGTTTCTAGTAAGAAATGTGATCCAGAATGATGTGATGTTGGAGAGACAGGTAAGATTACCTAAAGTTGTGCAGGATTGTATCATTTGATGAGGAAAGAGTAGGGCCTGAAGATGTTGAATGATCTGAGAAACCATTATCGAATCCTTGTATGTTCCCATCACTGTGATGCAAGTTGTCACTATTGCACTCCCTAACAGAAGATGACTGTTGAGATTCCAAATGAGATACCACAGATAAACTAACAAGTTGTTGATCAAGGGATTGAGATATAGGTGCAGAAATAGGTATTGGTATAATCATATAAGAATTTTTCGCTTGATTTGTCTTCAAGTATAGGCGTACTTCGATGAACTAGTTTACATGGAAAAGTGCTCTCATCATGAAACACATGCCTTGAGATAATGCATTTCATTTATTTAAATGAAAACATATAGCCCCCTTATATCTTACTGAGTATCCCAAGAAAACACACACCACAGACCGTGGTTAAAGTTTATTTGCAGTATAGGGCCTAAACCATGGATAAACTGCACTGCCAAAGATTTTTAAACTCTATATGTCTGGAAGTTTCTTGTATAATAGGTAAAATGGAGATACCATATTCAAAGTCCTACATGGCTTCCTATTTATGAGAAACACTAAATGAGCACATGTAAAATACCAAAACTCAGATGATAATCTAGCTTGTGTAAGCAAAGTAATTCCAGTCTCTATAATGTGTCTATGTTTCCTCTCAGCAATTCCATTTTGCTAGGGTGTGTAGGGTTATGACACCATGTGCATTATACCTTTTTGAGCAAGAAAATTCTTAAACCTTGTACTTATATATTCTCATCCTCCATCAGTTTGCAAACATTTAACAGAAATCCCAAACTAATTTAGTGCAAATGCATAGAATTTGATAAACACAGAGAACACATCTGATTTATTCACCAATGGAAATATCCAAACATATCTTGTATATTCATCAACAAACATTACATAATATCTGTAACCATCTAGAGACTTTACAAGTGAAGAACCCCACACATCACTATGTATCTTTTCAAATGGTGAGGTACAGTTGTCAATGCTAGATGAAAATGGTAATTTTGACATTTTTCCCTGAGTACAAGACACACATATACTTTGACTATGATCTAGACTAACTGGAACCTGGTACTGTTTCAACATAGAAGACAATATGTCATTGGTAGGATAGCCCAACCTCTGGTGTCAAAGCTGAGACTTCACTACTTGACCAATCAAAGCTGCTGGAGATGAAACTGCAGACAGTAAACCCTTGCTCTTTTGGACAACTGGAATCTGGAACAACTCTCTTGGCCTACTCTTTCCTTGATATAGTATCTCCTTTGTCCTCTTATCCTGCACAAAGAAATTAGTTTCATCACAAATAAATTAAGATTTATTATCAGCACATAGTTGTTTGAC
>JAOTRO020175365.1:0-11868 GCA_028566515.2 Pyracantha coccinea | reverse complement strand
ATGCCTCAAAGGGCATTTTCGTAAATTCACCTTTTAAAATTTATTAAAACTTATAATTCAGGGACGGGCTGTCACATATATTGTCAGATCCCGGCCCGGGCCCCCACCATATCCCTGGCTCGACTCCACCGTAGCACGATATTGTCCACTTTGGACCCCGACCATGCCTTCACGGTTTTGGTTTTGGGAACTCACACGAGAACTTCCCAGTGGGTCGCTGTAATACCCTGAAAATTTAAATATACGAATTATATATTCCTAATATTGAATATGTGGAAAGGATCGAAAATAAATCCATTTATTGTTATCTAAATAGAATTGGTAAATTGTAAAGTTTTGTTTTTGAGAAATACTGTAATTTACGTTGAAAATTTTATCGTTAGGGGGAAAAGACAAAAATGCCCCTAGTTGATTTAACGAATTATACAAGGACGTATTTTATCCTCACATATTTTATTAGGTTCCTTGACATAATTGGAAGGAGGATAATCCTACGAGTGCGCAGGCGAAAACCATTTGTGAAACGGAGTAATAACGAAGAAGTTATTAATTATAGAAGTTGGGGGTAAAATAGTCAATTTGACATTAGTGGGAATGCTCTAGAAAATCTGGAGAAAACAGTTGTGCCACGTGTGTGGCTGTTAGGGAAAGGGAAGGAGACAAAAAGAGAGGATCAGACCAACCAAGGGGGGAGAAAGGAAGGAAATGAGGGAGAAAAGGGAGAGAGGAAACTGGATCCCTCCTCGACCCGCTAACCCGACCCGATCGGATCTTTTGATTTCGAACACCTTAGACGACGGGAAGGGTGCCAAAATTATCCTTACTTCAAATCCAATCGTTCCCTTTCCCTATTTCACCCCAAAAATAGGATATTTGGCTTTGAAATTGGGAAAATCGCACCGGTGGGTGTGATGAACCCGTGCTTTGATTCCCCCAATTCTGAAACAATCCCATCTGATTAATACCACCATTAGACTTCGCTTGAGGCCTGGAACAAAGCCCATGCATTGGTTGGGGCGTTGGAGTTTTTTTGGAGACGAATCAAGAACACCCAAAACAAGGGTTTCCGACGGTTCGTGGTCAATTTGAGGTGTTTCCCGGCCAAATTGGACTTGGCCGTAGGTATGAAACTTGCTCCACTCAGTGAGATCTACAAGTCTGTGAAATTTGGTAATTTTTAGAAATAATTGAATTGTCCGACGAGTCATGGCGGCTGACCGCCACCCGCGGCGACGGTAATTTTTATGAAACTTGCTCCACATCAATTAGAAATAATTGAAGTTATGTTTTTATGCATGAATCTTTATTCTAATTATGCTTTTGAGATCTAATTGATGTGGTTTGAATCTTAATACACTTATGGTTTATGTGAATTAAAGGAATAGATTCGAATTTGGTTTGAATTTTGGATTTTGAACTACGAAAGGCTTGATCCCGTTCTAGGGTACGTAGGTAGTCTAACTGGAGTTAGATGTAGCCTAAAATAATCTAGAAATAATTCTTAGTTGGAGATTTCATCTAAGAGAAGAAAAATGGAAATAAAATAAAAATGAGATTGTTTGTTATGATAAGAGAATTAAGATTATAATAACGTTGGAATTAAGGAATTTAATTAAAGAGTCGTGTATAATTGCACATAAATAGACAAGAGTTGAGTTTGGGGCCTATCACTAATAATAACCTTATTTCCCGAAATTAAAATGAATATTTCGGGGGCGGGGCAGGTACATCTATCTCAACTTCTATGGTAGCTCTAAGGCACTTATGGCGCGTTTACGTAACCGTAATCAAAATAGAGGAATTGGATTGATGAGGAATTGAATTGAGAAGGAATTGGATCGAGGAGGAATCATAATCGGATTATTGTTGAAGCTGTTTACTTAAATGTTCTGGAATCGGAGTATGAATGAACTTTAGTTCATATAAGTTGTTTACTAATTCAGATGAATCGGAATATAAATCAATAAGATTACTGAAATGCCCTTATTGTTTCTTGTTTTATTTTATCCTATATTTATTTTTAATAACATTTTAGTTAGGAGTTAAAATCAAAGGACAAACATTTAACAAATATTTTTACATTTTATTACCTTGTAGAAGCACATCTATCTCTATTTGATTTTAAGAAGAAAAAAAACATTTCATAAAAGTAATTTATTAAAGAGAAAAATAAATTGCAATAAGTAGCAAGAAGAAAAGAGGTCAGAGCCCTCTTTGGTTCTCAAAACAGGACGGTCTCCGTCTTTAGGGAAAAGGAAAATGTTCTCCGTCCTCTTTGGTTCTCAAAACAGAGGTGCAAAGGAACCCATATCTCTCTATCATTCTGGGTTTTGTTATAAACTTGATTCTCATGATTGTTTTGATTTGTATCATTGTATGTGGTTTTGTATTTGTTTGCACCGCCATCGCCGTTGGAGCTCACGGCGAGTTGACAAAGACGAAATTGCAGGACTCTGTGATGGGTTGGAAAGGTAAAGTTGTTTGGGTGCTTTCGGATTAGCCAAAAATCATGAGGGTCGTTTCAGTATAAAAGTTAGAATCCGGATGAAGAGTTTCTCCAGGAATCCAAATACCAAGTCTCTCATAGGAATCCAAATCCGAGAATTTCCGGAGTGTGATTCCGGATTTTAGATGGGCCCCATGTGTTTTTGATTCCCTAAAATTTTAGTAAACACTGGAATCCTTTAAATCGGGAATGATTCCCTTTCATTTCATTCCAACCCCGGTTGGTAAACACGCCATTAGTGGTAAGGTGAAGCTTCACATCTTGGACCCACCTAAGGTAGTTTCTCTTGAAGACTTCCAAGACGGTAAAATCGAGCTTATTCAAATTCAACATGTCGTTGCCACAAAAGAGAACAAGATTGTGGTTAGTGCAATGGAGACAACATTCGAGTTCAATATAGACATGTTTTGGTTTAAATTATCCATCCATACCAAACCCTACACTTTGGATTCAAATTTTATGAACTTCAAGTTCATAGGATCCTACAAGCAAACACAATATATACATTAAAATATTCAACATATAAATGCATGTAGGTCTTTAGGGCCTATTATAATAATTTAAATTGATAATTTGTCGTTGCTGGGCTGCAGGCCAACAACCAAGAAACATGCAAAAAACAAGCCCAATTAATAATGCCTGAAAAAAAAAATCAAACATTGAAATTCGTTGGTGGTCTAATTGGACCAAAAGACCACACATGCTAGACAAGCAGAAGTCTGAGTAGAGTGCCCAAGCCCAGAAAACTAGGCTGGGCTTTCACGTGGACCGAACAAAGGCAAAGGCCAGCAAGCCCATCTGTGGCCTTGGGTTGCTGTAGGCAAACCCAAGAAGAAGCCCAAATGGCTGTTGCTGCAGGGCAAGGTTCTAAAAGATACTAGGCGCCAGTCAGGCAACGAGCTGAGACCTAACGCTTAGGCAAGCAAAATGGATTTGGATAAATTTATTATATATCATAAAGATCAATTAAAATTACTATATAAAATATATAAATATTATGTTTTTACTATTAAAATAATACATATGTGAGCCCTGTATTGACACGTGGCGCCCAGTCATTGTCCACATGGCGAGCCACATCATCAGTTAACAGCTGATTTAATAGCCAGACTAATGGATGTATGAGACTGTCCCAAAATTAACACTTTAGGTATGACTCTGGGACGAAAAAAACTTCATGTACCAAATGTTAAAAACCACAAAACTAGAAGGTAGTAAACTGAGATTTACCCTAGTAAAAAAGTTGGTGGGGACAAGGAACTGTGTAACTAGAATAAAAATAGTGGGGACCACCTATCCATCTTCCTCTTCCTGCACGACCCATGGCTCTGCAACATGATTTTTTTTCAAATTCATAAGTTTCCAAATTCCAGTAGCTTTACATACACCCGCCTAGCCTCCACCTAGACCTCCATAACTCCACCAAGTCTAGCAAAATCTCGCCCAGTGTCCGCCTAATATGTTTATCTATTATGACCAATTAAGGGTTAATCGTGGCTGCCGACCACTTTCGAGCTGCTAGGTGGCTGCCTAGGCCAATTTTTAGAACACTACTGCAGGTGAGCAAGACAAAGCCAAAATTAAGCTCGGTTTATGGTCCAAGACCACCCCAGCAGCACTAGGTAGGAGATTGCCGAAAAAATCAGCGACGTCGCTTTAGGTGGTCATGTTCTGGGCTCGCTTCAATGAAGCCACATTGTCATTACAATGGTCATTTGACCCTTGTGACCTTTTAATGATTCTCATTAAAATAGTATGTATTATATTATAATTTATTAATGGTTTGCTATATTCTTATAAATTGATCCTTGAGGCCCACTAGACAATTTAACCCCTATTTGTCAGTTGACCCAAGTGTCCAATATGGTAGAGTTATTTCTTACCTTTTTGTCTTCTTTCATTATTTAATACATTATAAAATTTAGAAGATTAGAAAAATTACACAAACTGAAATGATAACCAATCAATTAGTATTGAACTTTAAACTTCTTCTCCATCAACAAAAAACTTTTAAACTTCTCCAATTCAGAGAATCGACCATCTCCAACTCCAAGACATCAAGCCTTCGCCAGTTCATCATTGGAGTTTTTTTCTGAATCAACAAATCAATTAGGTAATTCTTAACTTTTAGTTTACAATTTTCTTCGTGGTTTTGTTGTTTATATATCAAGAAAGACAACATGGTAATATATTTCGAGAAATATATTTTTGATAATATTAACTATGATGTGATTATGAGAAGATTTCAGAATATGAAAATTCGTTGAGGCCAATTGTAATTTTAGTAGAATGTTTTATGAATACCTATTAAGACTAAGGATTGTTATGTTAGTATGAGTTTTTCTTATCATCTTTTAATCTTATAATTATTTAAAGTTGACTCTCTTGCAAAGCTTTTCAGGCTACGCCACGGGCTCGGCTTTAGGCGAGCCTCAGTCTCGTTTAGGGACGATTACAAAAATGGTGTCGTTTTGGTTATGTGGTTGAGTGGCTTGGCTCCAGTGTCGCTCATTGCTCGCGGCTTAACTGCACAGCTTGCTGGCAGTGTGGCTAGAAGCTGGGGCTTCTGTTTGTTTTTTTCTTTTTCAAAACCCTAATTTGCTTTTTTTTGTCTTTCATAATATCAATTCACCTAATATGATATATTTTGAATATAATGCAAACACAATTTGAGAATCTATAATTTTAATGTGAAAATTTTGGTTCATGCATTATAGTGAAGATTCATGCAATCAAGGTGCAAAAAATATCACAATTAAGACCATGTTTTAGAAGAACTTGAATTACATGATGATAATTGTCAACTGGTTTGTAGTAGAAATTTCACTTCAGATTCTGTACCGTAGCATAAGAGCATGATGATAACGTGTTGTAACCAATTTTCTGAAGGGAAGAGAGAGGGTGCGGCAAGAAAGAGAGTGGAGAGAAATTGTTGAATGCTTAGGGATTGTGTGCTTTTCCATATCCAATGCCTTTATTTATAGTAAACCATGAGGAAATAGTAACTTATCCTCCAAGTAAATACAAAGTCTAATAGGAAATAATCATTAGAATAATAGGTAATTTAAAACCCAATCTAACTAGGATTTACACAAATCACATATATTAAATTATGTTCACAACAATTCCCACATAGTTAAAAAATTAAACAGGGGCAAAAATTGAAGCCGGATTATCAGGCTAACCACATTGAAAGTATCACCACTACCCAAATAGAAATTAAAAGAATTTTTCCAAAAAAAAGACATTAGAAGGGCTGGTATAAGGTTCATATGAGGAACCAAGGACGATGTCATCTGATGGGTAGCACCAGTGTCATAATACCAAACGGGTTCCGTTGTTGTAAAAGTTTAGCTCCGGCAAAGGGTGGGGCTTGATCAGGCGCACTGTAGTGATGTGTGCAAGTTTGTTGGGTGTGTTGAGAGTTATTAGAATTGTAACACCAAGCTGGCCAAAAAATAGAAGGGGATGGGTTGCTGGAGGTTGTGTATTAGGCCCGCGCCTTGGAAAGGCTGGGCTCCAAAGAATTGATGCTGCTGATTGTTGTTCCACTTACAATTGGCCCAACGGCCAGAAGGGCCACGCCAGCCGCAACGACTGTCTCCACCACCACGGCCATTGCTACGACCACCACCAGACCTTTAATTGGAAGAAGACGGTGGATTCACAATGAGAAGCGATTGGCACTGTGAACTCTGGAAGGATTTTTGGAGTTTTGCTGGTCAAATGTGAGAATTGTGGAACGTTACTCGGTGAAGGAATAAGACCATTAATCAAGGTAGTGGTGAGCATCTGGTAATCGGGGCTGAGTTTGCGAATTGTACACATAACAAGATTTGTGTCAGAGATAGGTTCACCAATTTCAGCAAGTTGATCTGTAAGAGATTCGGCTTTTTGGATGTAGACATTCACGATTATGGAGCCTTTGGACAAATCTAAGAGTTGAAAGCACAGAGTGGCTTCATGAGCGACAGAGGTATGAGAAAAGTGCATATGATGACAATCCCATAAAGCATGAGACGTAGCATAACCAACAGTGAGATAAAGTAAAGACTTAGAGATTGTACTCATGAGATAGTTAACGACCAATTGGTCCTGTTGATACCAACAAAGGTACTCGAGATTGGAGATTTTAGGAGGAGACGGGGGGTCAATTCAATGTAATTAGGATTATCAATGAACCGTCAACGTATGTCCAGATATCATGACCAATGGAAAGGCTTTGAGTTGACGAACCCAAACAATTTAGTTGGCCGTAGAAAGCTTAAGAAAGTTTGCAGTGTTTTGGCGATGGAGGAAGAAGATGAAGCCATGATAGGAGAAAAGAGAGACGGCAAGCTGCTGTGTTTTGATTTTTTATTTTATTTTATTTTATTTTTTGTTTGGTTTGGACGGCAAGGGAAAGGGGAAGAGGAGTGAAACCCTAGAACCTAAAAACAAATAGATGAGTGATATCAGGTAGAATTATGACTCCTTGTATTGATGGGTAGAAAATATATATTACAATATATATAGGTTTATTAATCTCAGAAGTAAAAATGCTACACTAATTACAATTAGAATTTACATTCCTATAAAATGTGCTACAATTACGGAGAGAATTTTGAATTAATTAATTAATTCTATTCTAACAATTAGTACCTGATCGAATTCATCTCCGAGTATGTTTTTTAAATTTTCCTGCTCGTCATGAGTTATTTATTGACCTGCTCGACTCATTTGTTTGTAATTTTGATATTACATTTTGTGTTTATGATTCCTAGATGTTTGGTATTGGCTTTTCCCCTGTTCTGTGTATTCAACTTTTTTTACTCTCACAAACTAGAAAATAAATAAGATCGTGTAAACTCAAAATTTTCATAGCTTCTGCTTTCTGCTTAGTTGTTATTTGTGTTCTGTGTTAGACTCTGAGTTCGTTTGGATGTACTTTTAAAATGATTAAAAACGTTTTTGGTGAAAATATTTTTAGAACCAATTCTTAGTAAAAATGCAAATAAATTTTAGAAAAACACTTAGAGTGCTTTTTGCAAGAAGCACAAGTTACGTGCTTAAGTGCTTTTGGAACCAAAAAACATTTTCTCTAAAAGCACTTTCAGTTATTTTAAAAGCACATCAAAACGAGCCCTATTTCTAACGTACCAGAAATTTTAGAATGAAAAGTTATATTTGACCTAAATTTTACTCATTCTCTTCAATGAATTAAGTTGTGCTTCTTCTCATATTGTTAATGGTGTTACGGTAGAACCTCAACTTCTTGATGGTTTCAGAGCAGGTTGCCCCATGCGTGAAGCCAAACTGCCACACGTGCTTCACGAGATCTCATTGTGCTGTCCACGTGTTAGGCTTAAAAATTCAAAACATGTGAAAGAGTGTGTTGAGAATAAATCTCATATTAATAACATGGGCTTACTTTGTAACCTTAACTTCTTCAAAATTTGTCCGACTCCGACCACCTACTTTGGCTGTGCCAAAATCAAATCCTTCCTCATTGGACATAACCTTTGGCTGTTTATTGACGGAGCCAACCCATCTCCTCACCTCACAATACCCAATCCCAAAGCCAAAACTAGATACAAACTCTGTCCCGCCTTCTCAAATCCCTAACCCTGATTATGCAACATGGTTTCGCGCAGTGGCGAAGCCACGTGAGGGTGAGGAGTGGCGGCCGCCACTCCCCTCGCTGGAAAACAGGACTAGATTTCTGGGTCCGCCCCTTCCCTTCGCCAGAAAACCCACCGGTTCAATCAGGGGCGGATCTATTAAGGGACCTGAGTGATCCCGGAACCACCCGAAAGTCTAAATAATATGCTATAAGGACCTCCGAGGACCACCCTAGTCTGGGCACAAGGTGGAGGATAAGAGGAGCGGGGCTGCAGAGTTATGGTGTTCTACAAATTAGAAGAAGAAGAAGAAGAGAGAGAGAGAGAGAGAGAGAGAGAGAGAGAGAGAGAGAGAGAGAGAGAGAACCGGTTTTAAAAAGAAAAATGATGGTATGATGGTGATGTGTGAGTGATGATGGGAGATGGGAATTGATGATTTAGTGCGTAGGTACAGACAGAGGGAGAGAGAGGGACCTGAGACAAAGCGAGAGAAAGTATTAAAAGTGGAAAAGAAGGTGAGAAAGATTTAAATAATGGAAGGTAGTGATGTTGTCTGACAAGAGATGTAGAATTGGTGGATTTTAAATCCATTAAAACATTTAAGGCAACTTGCACATTAAACCACATTCCTTGGTTCCAACGCACACAACCCACAAGGCTAATCAGAAAATCAAACCAAAGTAGTGGCACACTGCACAACAGTTTTACACAGTTTCGAAAATAACTTGTTCATTATAATTTTGAATTGAGTTCCGTCACTACGTGTTCGTAAAAATGAGTATTATTTAATAAGAGTGGAAAATGAAGGGAAACTTGTTGTGCACTTGGAAGGCTAACGTGGCATCTAAAGGATATTTTGATAATTTCATTACTGCTGAGAATAAAATACAATTAATCTCGAGACAGGATGTCATAATTTTATAGTAATGCACTAATATGGTTATTGATTATTGATCTCATTCTATGATTATTGATATGAAATTAAAATTATTTTTTAGAATGAAAATTAAAATTTGAATTCTTAATTATTGATTAATTAATTGAATTATTACATAATGTATACAATTATTCATATGATTAGTTGAATTGAATATTCATTCATTGAATAATTTGTACACTTATTGGTATTGCTTAATTGAATTGTTGGTTTAATTAATTATTATGCATATTAGTATAGTCTACTCTAGGATTAAGAGTGTAAGAATTTTTTTTCCTCTCCATTTTACAGTTACGTAGTGGAACGATATTATAAGAAACAATGCTTAAATCCTCATTCAAACATTTCGGGTAGTCCTTCTCCTTCAAATATTCCAAGTGGTCCTCCTCCTCCTTCAAATATTCCAAGAAGTCCTCCTTCAAGTATTCCGAGTAGTTCACAACAAAGTGAGGCCACTGAGTTAGATGAAATATTGTCTAATCTTCCTGTATACCCTGGACATAGACGTCAAATGCTTGATTATCCACCTAATTATCGTGAAGCAATTCGTAGACACTACCTGACTTCGCCCCTCCCCCCATCAAATCCTGGCTTCGCCACTGTACGAAGCAATATTAGTTTTGTATTTTCTATGCCTTCTATGCTATTTTCTAGGGTTTCACCACGCTCTGCAGGTGAAAACTACTTTGATAAAGGGGTAAGAAGCGAAATTGTAACGCTTCTTTTAAAAAAAGTAATTTGTTGATTGACATAGAAATATCCTCCTGCGAGGGATCGCAAAAAATTGAAGCCTAAATAAAACTTGTGATGATGTTTGATATGACTAAACCAAGTGTGCGGTAAAGGATATTTTTCTGTAGTTATAGCAGAAAAACCAATTTGTGTGTTAAGTTAAGCTGTATCAAATGAAAGAGTTTCTTCCATTTGAATACCATAGACTTTTGGATCTTTTGTATGATATCTTTTTGGATCGAGTTGTGTATCTATATGGCTTCTACTTGCTCCCGTGTCTACAAAAGCTTGTAAGTGTATATATGATTTATCTGGGAAATAAGTGTACAAGGTATGATAATACCTGTTGGTCTTTTAAGTGAAATATTAGTTGTAGATAAAACTTGTTCTTCGGATTCTATAATACTAATCTCATGATATTCTAATAAAGGTAGGTCATTCTGTTTTTTCCTATCTGATTCTATTGTGCCTTCTAACATTCTTTTCCCAGAAACTCGAGGTAATAATAATTCTGGAGATATCTTTGATTCATCATGCTTTATCTAATTGGTTAGTTCTCTGATTTCTCTTTTATATTATTTTAGTTGCACATCATATATCTTCCTTTCATTTTTTGTTTGATATTCTAATTCTTGAATTTCATGTTCTAAGTTTCGATTTTTAAGCTTTTCTTCTCGTTGTAAACACGAAAATTTCCTGAAACGAAACGAGACAAGAACACGTGTACAAAATAATATTTGTATTAATTTTGAGGGTTACAATCTCTCTGTAATTTTGATCCTCTGATTCTATCTTCGTAAGGTATGGATTTGTTGATGGGTTGTTGATCCAGGGGGCCGTCGGGGCTTGATCTTAGGATGAACAAGGATGAACAATGAACACTTTCTTCAAGGGCCGTCGGGGCTTGATCTTGAATTGGTGGAAGTTCTTCAAGGGTCGTCGGGGCTTGATCTTGAATTGGTGGAAGTTCTTCAAGGGCCGTTGGGGCTTGATCTTGGGATGAACAATGAACACTTTCTTCAAGGGCCGTCGGGGCTTGATCTTGAATTGGTGGAAGTTCTTCAAGGGCTGTCGGGGCTTGATCTTGAAGGAGGATTTGGCGAAGAACGAAGAGAGCTTTCTTGATCCTTCGGGATTTGCTTGGGCGTTTTAGAGCTTCAAAGCTTCAAGGCTTTGGTGTCATGTCAACTCCTCCAAAATAAATGCCTTGGCTTCCTATTTATAGAATTCCAAAACTTGATTTTTTGGGTTTCGTGGTAGTTAAATTAAATTGTAAAATTGTGAAAATTTTAGGTGGTAAAATTGTGAAATTGTGACTTTAGATTGTAAAGTTGAGAAATATGTGAAATTGTAGGAATATATGAAATTTTGTGAAATTTGTAGGAAAATATGAAAATTGGTAAAATTCTATAAATATGTGAAATTGCAGGAAAATTTTGAATTTGTGAACTTTTGTTACAAATGTTGTGGTTGATAACTAGTGGTTACCACTCAGCCTTTGTTTCGAGCTAGAGGGAGCAGTTGGTCCTCAACGCCACCCAGGCGACCGTTATCAAGTCAGCGGCTATCCCCAGTACTACTGTGCCATTAGGGTAGGTGGCCTGATCTGCCAAACGACTTCACAGTCGCAGATGCCATGAGCATGTGACAGACCTGGACCACCATGTTGATGACGCAATGGCCGTTTTAGTTGCCGTGTAGCAGATATGAGATAGGAAACTCCCCAACGACCTGAAAAGCAAGGTTTGAGGGATCTATTAAAGGGTTGGCAAGCAACAGGATTACCCGGGTATCACATGCTCACATCCAGATTGATTACAACCCGAGTCATCGGCGAGCAAGCGATAAAGTCAAAAGCTTGCTCACTCACTACATGGGTGCCATCATCCGCACCAAGTGTACCATGGTTTCTAATTCATGGATGACGTGCACCACCCCACCTCCCCAAGGTCCATGCAGAGATGATGAGACAAATTTCAGTAAGTGTTGAACTTTCTTTATTTTTTATTTTTTATATTTTGCTCTTACTTATTTAATGTGGGTTTAAACTAATACATTTTTTTTCTGTTTCAGACAACTTCAAGATCAACGTG
>JAOTRO020175355.1:0-11869 GCA_028566515.2 Pyracantha coccinea | reverse complement strand
CTTGTAGGAGTGTGAGTGATCTAGAGTTTGTCTCTAGAAAGTGAGTGAGTGTCGTTGCTTCTAAAGTGTGTCTTTGAGAGTTTGTGTGTGTAATACAAGTAATTTGTTTACTTATGTTGTCTCTCCAACACTTGTGTTAGAGTTGTGTACTCTAAGTTTTTCCTCAACAATAAACGCTGAGTACCGTGGATGCTTTATGGCAACTTCAAGAGTTAAATGTATAAAAATGTTTACAAATGCTTGACTTTCAAATGCCTCGAGACAACTTTTTTAAAAAAATTGCAGTTGGCATTTAAGGGGTTTTTCTTCCTGTATTTCACTGAAAAATTATAGAGAGAGCAGGAGAGAACTTTGAAAATGAGATACTTGAAGACAGCAGATTAACAACATCCCCAATTTGGCATTTAATTTTCAGTAGTTTTAATTAACTATTCCTTGTGATAAGTGAGGGAAAAAAAGTTCTTCCGCTGCCAGGATTCAAACCCGAAATTAGAAACTTTTTATTTAACCATTGCTACAGCGGGATGCTTTGTGAGAACTTGATGACTTAACTGTATATAAATGTTTACAAATGATTGGCTTGCAAATCCCTCGAGACCCCTATACATAAAAAGAAAAACCCACCCCTCAATTGTAAGTGACATATAAGGGGCTATTATTGACCTATTTAACTTAGTGTTAATGAGAGAGAGAGAGTTACCTCAAAAAAATTGGAGAGAGAGATCAGGAGATGACTTAGAAATTGAGACAAACAAAAAACAGCGGACGGAGGACATGGCATTTAAGAACTCAAATAATAGGACGAATGAAAATGGTGATGTAGGTTATTGAATCTCTGGCCTTTCGCTTGCATAGCGAGCAACATTCCCAAACTGGCATTTTGTTTTCAACTATTGCTTGCGATCAAAAAGGAAAAAGAAATACAAAACTTTCCGTTGCCGGGGTTCAAACCCGGAATCATAAACACTGGTTTAACCATTGCTACAACGGATGCTATGTGGCAACTTCATGAGTTAAATGTACAAAAATGTTTATAAATGCTTGACCTTCAAATTCTTGGAGACAACTTTACAAATTTTTTTTTATTTTTTTTGTTTTTTTTATTTTTTATTTTTTTATTTTTACAAATGATTGGCTTGCCAATGTTTACATTAAAAGAAATACCCACCCCTCCATTGCAAGTAACATATAAGGGGTTGTTGTAGGCCTATTTAACTGAATAGTTAAGGGGAGAGAGTTACATCAAAAAGTAAAAATGATAGAGACAATGAGATCAAGAGTTGACATAGAAACTGAGAAAAACGAAAAATAGCGGATGGACGACATGTCATTAAAGAACCAAAATAATAAGAAGAATGAAGAATGGTGAATCGGGTTATCGAATATCGAGCCTCCTGCTTGCATAGCGAGCAACATCCTCAATCAGGCATTTTGTTTTCAATGGTTTTATTTAACTATTGCTTGTGATAAAGCAAAAAAAAAAGAAATAGAAAATCTTCCCCAACCGAGGTCTGAACTCGAAATCATAAACGTTGTTTTAACCAGTGCTACAGCTGATGCTTTGTGACAACTTAATGAGTTAATTGTATAAAAATGTATATAATGTTTGACTTGCAAATGCCTCAAGACTACTTTACAAAAAATAAAATAAAATTGCTTTTGACATTTAAGGGGATGTTGTTCCCCTATTTCATTGAAGAATGATAGAGAGAGCATTTTATTTTCAATGATTTTAATTATAAGTGAGAGAAAAAAAAGCTCTTCTGTTGCCGGGATTCGAACGTGGAATCATAAACGTTTATTTAACCATTGCCACAATAAATGCTTTGTGACAACTAGAGGACTTAATTGTATAAAAATGTTTATAATGTTTGATCGGCAAATGCCTTGAGACAACTTTTGAAGAAAAAAAAAAGCATTTCACATTTAAGGGGATGATGTTCCCCTATTCCACTGAAGACTTATAGAGAGAGCAGGAGAGAACTTGGAAAATGAGATACCTGAAAAAAGCCGATGAACAACATGTTGTTTAAGAACAAAAATAAAAGGAAAAATGAAAAATGGAGATGCAGGTTATCGAACCTCGTACTTCTCGAGTGCGTAGAGAGCTCCATCCCAAACTTGGCATTTTGTTTTCAATGGTTCTATTTAACTATTCATTGTGAGAACTTGATGATTTAAATGTGTATAAACGTTTACAAATGATTGGTTTGCAAATGCCCCCAGACCCGTACACATTAAAAGAAAAACCCTCCCCTCAATTGCAAGTGACATATGAGGGGCTGTTGTAGGCCTATTTTACTGAATGGTTAAGGAGAGACAGTTACCTTAAAAAAATGAGAGAGAGAAATATCAGGAGATGTCTTAGAAACTGAGACAAAAAAAAACAGCTTATGGACGACATGTCATTTAAGAACCAAAATAGCAGGAAGAATGAAAAATGGGGATGCAATTTATTGAATCTTGGGCCTCCCGCTTGCATAGCGAGCAACATCCCCAACCAGGCATTTTGTCCCGGAATCATAAATGTTGTTTTAACCAATGCTACAATGGATGATTTGTGACAACTTGAGGAGTTAATTGTATAAACTTGTTTATATTGTTTGACCTGCAAATGCCTTGACAACTTTACAAAAAAAAAAATTGCATTTGACATTTAAGGGGATGTTGTTCCGCTATTTCACTGAAGAATTATAGAGAGAGGAGAGAACTTAGAAAATGAGATACCTGAAAACAGCGAATGAATACCACACTATTTAAGAACAAAAATAAAAGGAAAAATAAAAAATAATGATGTAGGTTATCGAACCCCGTACTTCTCGCGTGCCTAGCGAGCTACATCGCCAACTTGGCATTTTGTTTTCAATCATTTTATTTAACTATTTCTTGTGATATATGAGGAAAAAAACAATTCTTCCACTGCCGAGATTCGAATGCCTCGTGACCCCTATACATCAAAAGAAAAACCCACCCATCCATTGCAAGTGGCATATAAGGAGCTGTTGTAGGCCTATTTAACTGAGGAGTTACTAAAAGAGAGTTACCTCAATAAAATGAGAGAGAGAGAGAGAGATCAGGAGATGACTTAGAAACTGAGACAAACGAAAAACAGCGGATGGACTACGTGTCAATTAAGAACAAAAATAATAGGAAGAATGGAAATCGTGATGCAAGTTATCGAATCTCGAGCCTCTCGCTTGCATAGCGAGCAACATCCCTAACCTGGAATTTTGTTTTCAATTGTTTTATTTAACTATTGCTTGCGATAAAAAGAAAAAAAGAAATAGAAAATCTTTCGTTGCCGGGGTTCGAACCTGGAATCATAAACGTTGATTTAACCATTGCTACAGTGGACGCTTTGTGACAAACTTGAGGAGTTAATTGTAAAAAAATGCTTATAATGTTTGACCAGCAAATGCCTTGAGACAACTTTACAAAAAAAAAAAAATTGCATTTGACGTTTAAGGGGATGTTGTTCCCCTATTTCACCGAACAATTATAGATAAAGCAGGAGAGAACTTGGAAAAAGAGATAGCTGAAAACAGCAGATGAACAACAAGTCATTTAAGAACAAAAATAAAAGGAAAAATGATTAATGGAGATGTAGTTTACCGAACCCCGTACTTCTTGCGTGCGTAGAGAGCTACATCCCCAACTTGGCATTTCATTTTCAATGGTTTTAATTAACTATTCCTCGTGATAACTGAGGAAAAAAAATGTTTTTCTACGGTCAGGATTCAAACTTGGCATTAGAAACTTTCGTTTAATCATTGCTACAACAGATGTTTTATGAGAACTTGATGATTTAAATGTATATAAACATTTACAAATGATTGGCTTGCAAATGCCTCGAGACCCTTGTACATAAAAAGAAAAACCCACCCCTCAATTGCAAGTGACATATAAGGGGCTGTTGTTGGCCTATTTAACTGAAGAGTTACTAAGAGAGAGTTACCTCAATAAAATGAGAGAGAGAGAGAGGGAGAGAGAGAAATCAAGAGACGACATAGAAACTAAGACAAACGAATAACAGCGGATGGACAACATGTCAATTAAGAACCAAAATAATAGGAAGAATGAAAATTGTGATGCAAGTTATCGAATCTCGGGCCTCCCGCTTGCATAGCGAGCAACATCCCTAACCCTAGAATTATGTTTTCAACTGGTTTTATTTTATTTAACTATTGCTTGCAATAAAAAAGAAAAAAGAAATAGAAAATCTTACACTGTCGGGGTTCGAACCCGGAATCATAAACGTTGATTTAACAATTGCTACAACAGATGTTTTGTGAGAACTTGGTGATTTAAATGTATATAAATGTTTACAAATGATTGGCTTGCAAACTCCCCATGACCCCTATACATAAAAAGAAAAACCCACCCCTCAATTGCAAGTGACAAATAAGCGACTGTTGTAGGCCTATTTAACTGAAGAGTTAATGAGAGAGAGTTACCTCAAAAAAATGGGAGAGAGAAAGATCAGAAGATGACTTAGAAACTAAGGCAAACAAAAAATAGCGAATGGACAGCATGTCATTTAACAACCAAAATAATAGGAAGAATGAAAAATGGTAATGCAGGTTATCCAATCTCGGGTGTCTCGCTTGCATATTGGGCAACATCCCCAACCTGGCATGTTGTTTTCATTTATTTTATTTAACTATTGCTTGTGATAAAAAAGAAAATCAAAGCTTTCATCTGCCGGGTTTCGAAACCGGAATCATAAACATTGATTTAACCATTGGTTCAACGGATGCTTTGTGTCAACTTGAAGAATTGATTGTTTAAAAAAGTTTATAAATGCTTGACCTTCAAATGCCTTGAGACAACTTTACAAAAAAAATTGCATTTGACATTAGTTCACTGAAAAATTATAGAGAGAGCAAGAGAGAACTTGGAAAATGAGATACCTGAAAAAAAAAAAAAGATGAACAACATGTCGTTTAAGAACAAAAATAAAAGGAAAAATGAAACATGAAGATGCAGGTTATCGAACCCCGTACTTCTTGCGTGCGTAGCGAGCTACATCCCTAACTTGGCATTTTATTTTCAATGGTTCAAACCTGGAATCATAAACTTTGATTTAGCCATTGCTACAACGGATGTTTTGTGAGAACTTGATGATTTAAATGTATATAAACGTTTACAAATGATTGCCTTGCAAATGCCCCGAGACCCCTATACATTAAAAGAAAAACCCTCCCCTCAATTCCAAGTGACATGTAAGGGGCTGTTGTAGGCCTATTTAACTAAAGAGTTAATGGGAGAGAGTTACCTCAAAAAAGTGAGAGAGAGAAAGAGATCAGGAGATGACATAGAAACTGAGACAAATGAAAAACAACGGATGGACGACATGTCATTTAAGAAGCAAAATAATAGGAAGAATGAAAAATGGTGATACAGGCTTACGAATCTTGGGCCTCCCGCTTGCATAGCGAGAAATATCCCCAACATGGCATTGTGTTTTCAATGGTTTTATTTAACTATTGCTTGCGATAAATTAAGAAAAAAATAGTTCTTTCGCTGCCGGGGTACGAACCCAGAATCATAAACTTTGATTTAACCATTGCCACAATGGATGTTTTGTGAGAACTTGATGATTTAAATGTATATAAATGTTCACAAATGATTGGCATGCAAATTCCCCTAGACCCCTGTACATAAAAAGAAAAACCCACCCCTTAATTGCAAGTGACATATAAGGGACTGTTGTAGGCCTAATTAACTGAAGAGTTAATGAGAGAGAGTTACTCAAAAAAATGGGAGAGAGAGAGAGAGAGATAAGGAGATGACTTAGAAACTAAGACAAACAAAAAACAGCGAATGGCCAACATGTCATTAAAGAACCAAAATAATAGGAAGAATGAAAATTGGTAATGCAGGTTATCTCGCGGGCCTCCTGCTTGCGTAGCAAGGAACATCCCCAACCTGGCATTTCGTTTTCATTTGTTTTATTTAACTATTGCTTGCGATATAAAAGAAAAAAGAAATTCAAAACTTTCATCTGCGGGGATTCGAACCCGGAATCATAAACGTTGATTTAACCATTGCTACAAGGGATGCCAACTTGAGGAGTTAATTGTATAAAAATGTTTATAAATGCTTGACCTTCAAATGCCTCGAGACAACTTTACAAAAAAAAAAATTGTTGCATTTGACATTTAAGGGGTTGTTGTTCCCCTATTTCACTGAAGAATTATAGAAAGAGCAGGAACTTCGAAAATAAGATACCTGAAAACAGCAGATTAACAACATGCCATTTAAGACGAAAAATAAAAGGAAAAAAAAAGAAAAATGAAGATGCAGGTTATCAAACCCCGTACCTCTCATTTTGTTTTCAATGGTTTTATTTAACTATTTCTTGTGATAAATGAGGGAAAAAAAGTTCTTTCGCCGCCAGGGTTTGAACCCGGAATCATAAACTTTTATTTAACCATTGCTACATCGGATGCTTTGTGACAACTTGATGCTTTAAATGTATATAAACGTTTACAAATGATTGGCTTGCAAATTCCTTGAGACCCCTATATATTAAAAGAAACACCCACCCCTGAATTCCAAGTGACATATAAGGGGTTGTTGTTAGCCGATTTAACTGAATAGTTAATGAGAGAAAGTTACCACAAAAAAATGAGGGAGAGAGAGATCAGGATCCTGTACTTTTCGCATACATAGAGAGCTACATCCCCAACCTCGCCTTTTGTTTTCAATGGTTTTTGCTTGCGATAATACAGAAAAAAGAAGAGGAAAAGAAATAGAAAATCTTCCGCTGCCAAGGTTCGAACTTGGAATCATAAACATTGATTTAACCATTGCCACAACAGATGCTTTGTGGCAACTAAAGGACTTAGTTGTACAAAAGTGTTTATAATGTTTGACCTTCAAATGCCTTGAGACAACTTTACCAAAAAGAAAATAAAAATTGCATTTGACATTTAAGGGGATGTTGTTCCCCTATTTCATTGAAGAATTATATGGAGAGCAGGAAAGAACTTGGAAAATGGGGTACCTGAAAATAGCAGATGAACAACATTTCGTTTAAGAACAAAAATAAAAGCAAAAATGAAAAATGGAGATGCAGGTTATCGAACCTCTTACTTCTCGCGTGCGTAGCGGGCTACATCCCTTACTTGGCATTTTATTTTCAATGGTTCGAACCCGAAATCATAAACTTTGATTTAACTATTGCTACAACAGATGCTTTGTGAGAACTTGATGATTTAACTGTATATAGACGTTTACAAAAGATTGGCTTGCAAATGCCCTGACACCCTATACATTAAAAGAAACCAGCCCCCCAATTGCAAGTGACATATAAGGCGCTGTTGTAGGCCTATTTAATTTAGGAGCCAATGAGAGAGAGTTACCTCAAAAAAGTGAGTGAGTGAGAGATCAGGAGATGACTTAGAAATTGAGATCACGAAAAACAACGGACGGACGACATGTCATTTAAGAACCAAAATAACAGGAAGAATGAAAAATGGTGATGCAGGTTTACAAATCTCGGGCCTCCCGTTTGCACAGCATGCAACATCCCCAACCTGGCGTTAAATGTATAAAAATGTTTATAAACGCTTGACCTTCAAATGCCTCGAGACAACTTTTTAAAAAAAATTGCATTTGACATTTAAGGGGTTGTTCTTCCCCTATTTCACTGAAAAATCATAGAGAGAGAGAGAGCAGAAGTGAACTTTGAAAATGAGATACCTGAAAACAGCTGATTAATAAGAAGAAAAATAAAAGCAAAAAAGAGAAATGGTTCTATTTAACTATTGCTTGCGATAAATGAACAATAAAATAGTTCCTCCGCTGCCGAGGTACGAACCCAGAATCATAAACTTTGATTTAACCATTGCCACAATGGATGTTTTGTGAGAACTTAATGATTTCAATGTATATAAATGTTCACAAATGATTGGCATCCAAATTCCTCTAGACCCCTGTACATAAAAAGAAAAACCCACCCCTCAATTGCAAGTGACATAAGGGTTTGTTGTAGGCCTATTTAACTGAAGAGTTAATGAGACATAGTTACTAAAAAAATGGGAGAGAGAGAGATGAGGAGATGACTTAGAAACTAAGACAAACAAAAAACAATGAATGCCCAACATGTCATTGAAGAACCAAAATAATGGGAAGAATGAAAAATGGTAATGCAGGTTATCGAATCCCAGGCCTCCTGCTTGGCTAGCAAGCAACATCCCCGGCCTGGCATTTCGTTTTCATTTGTTTTATTTAACCATTGCTTGTGATATATAAAAGAAAAAAGAAATTCAAAACTTTCATCTGCCAGGATTCGAACCCGGAATCATAAACGTTCATTTAATCATTGCTACAACGGATGCTTTTGGTCATCTTGAGGAGTTAGTTGTATAAAAATGTTTATAAATGCTTCACCTTCAAATGCCTCGAGAAAACTTTGCAAAAAAAAAAAAAATTGTTGCATTTGACATTTAAGGGGTTGTTGTTCCCCTATTTCACTGAAGAATTATACAAAGAGCAGGAAAGAACTTGGAAAATAAGATACCTGAAAACAGCAGATTAACAACATGCCATTTTAGACGAAAAATAAAAGGAAAAATGAAAAATGAAGATGCAGGTTATCAAACCCTGTGCCTCTCATTTTGTTTTCAATGGTTTTATGTAACTATTCCTTGTGATAAATCAGGAAAAAAAAATTCTTTCGCTGTCAGGGTTTGAACCCGAAATCATAAACTTTTATTTAACCATTGCTACGTCGGATGCTTTGTGAGAACTTGATGATTTAAATGTATATAAACGTTTACAAATGATTGGCTTACAAACGCCCTGAGACCCCTATGTATTAAAAGAAAAACCCACCCCTCAATTCCAAGTGACATATAAGGGGTTGTTGTAAGCCGATTTAATTGAATAGTTAATGAGAGAAAGTTATCACAAGAAAATGAGGGAGAGAGAGATCAGGATACCGTACTTTTCGCAAGCGTAGAGAGGTACATCCCAAACTTGCCATTTTGTTTTCAATGTTTTTATTTAACTATTCCTTGTGATAAATGAGGAAATTTTTTTTTTCTTTCCTTGCTTGGGTTTGAATCTAGAATCATAAACTTTTATTTAACCACTGCTACATCGAATGTTTAGTGAGAACTTGATGATTTTAATGTATATAAATATTTACAAATGATTGGCTTGCAAATGCCCCGAGACCCCCATACATTAAAAGAAAAACCCACCCCGCCATTGCTAGTGATATATAAGGGGCTGTTGTAGGCCTATTTAACTGAATAGTTAAGGAGAGAGAGTTTTGTCAAAAAAAAGAGAGAGAGAGAGAGAGAGACATCTGGAGACGACTTAGAAACTGAGAAAAACGAAAAACAGCGGATAGATGACATGTCATTTAAGAACCAAAATAATAGGAAGAATGAAAAATGGTGATGCTGGTTATCGAATTTCGGGCCTCCCACTTCCATAGCGAGCAACATCCCCAACCTCGCATTGTGTTTTCAATGGTTTGATTTAACTATTGCTTGCGATAATGCAGAAAAAAAAGAAGAAGAAAAGAAATAGAAAATCTTCCACTGCTAGGGTTCGAACTTGGAATCATAAACGTTGATTTAATCATTGCCACAGCGGATGCTTTGTGGCAACTAGAGGACTTAGTTGTATAAAAATGTTTATAATGTTTGACCTTCAAATGCCTCGAGACAACTTTACAAAAAAAATAATAAAAAATTGCATTCGACATTTAAGGGGATGTTGTTCCCCTATTTCATTGAAGAATTATACGGAGAGCAAGAGAGAACTTGGAAAATGAGATACCTGAAAAAAAGCAAGTGAACAACATGTCGTTTAAGAATAAAAATAAAACCAATTCTAGGATGCTTTGTGACAACTTGAGGAGTTAATTTTATAAAAATGTTTATAAATCCTTGACCTGCAAATGCCTCGAGACAACTTTACAAAAAAAAATTGCATTTGACATTTAAAGGGATGTTGTTCCCCTATTTCGCTGAAGAATTATCGAGAGAGCAGGAGAGAACTCTGAAAATGAGACACCTCAGAACAGCAGATGAACAACAGCTGTTTAAGAACAAAAATAAAAGGAAAAATTAAAATGGAGATGTAGGTTATCAAACTCTGTACTTCTCGCGTGCGTAGCGAGCTACATCCCCAACTTGGCATTTCATTTTCAATGGTTTTAATTAACTATTCCTTGTGATAAATGAGAGAAAAAGAAGTTCTTCTGCTACCAGGATTCGAACCAAGAATCAGAAACTTTGATTTAGCCCGTGCTACAGCAGATGTTTTGTGAGAACTTGAGGATTTAACTTTATATAAATGTTTACAAATGATTAGCTTGCAAATCCCCTAAGACCCCTACACATAAAAAGAAAGACCCACCCCTCAATTGGAAGTGACATATAAGGGGCTGTTGTAGACCTATTTAGCTGAAGAGTTTATGAGAGAGAGTTACCTCAAAAAAACTGGGGGAGAGTGAGATTAGGGGATCACTTAGAAACTAAGACAAACGAAAAATAGCGGATGGACGACATGTCATTTAAGAACCAAAATAATTGGAAGAATGAAAATGGTGATGCAGGTTATCGAATCTCGGGCGTCTTGCTTGCATAGCGAGCAACATCCCCAACTTGGCAATTTGTTTTCAATGGTTTTATTTAACTATTGCTTGCGATAAAAAAGAAAATAGAAATACAAAACTTTCCGCTGCTGAGGTTTGAACCTGGAATCATAAACGCTAATTGAACCATTGCTACAACGGATGCTTTATGGCAACTAGAGGAATTAAAAGTATACAAATGCTTGACCTTTAAATGCCTCAAGACAACTTTTCGAAAAAAAATTGCATTTGACATTTAAGGGTTGTTCTTCCCTTATTTCACTGAAGAACGATATAGAGAGAGCATGAGAGAACTTTGAAAATGAGATACTTGAAAACAACGGATTAACAACATGCCGTTTAAGAAGAAAAATAAAAACAAAAATGAAAAAAGGAGATGCAAGTCATCGAACCCCGTACTTCTCGCGTGCGTACCGAGCTACATCCCCAATTTGGCATTTAATTTTCAGAGGTTTTGTCAATTTGGAGTTTAATTTTCTGACTACAAGGACTCAGAAAGGTAACTAATCTAATCACAAAAGTCAACTCTCCAACACTCCCCTTCAAGTTGGTGCATAAATGTCGTTCATGCCCAACTTGACAAGAGAGTTGTAGAATGCTTGACTAGCAACAACTTTAGTTAAGATATCTGCCAATTGATCCTCTGACTTTATGAACAGGAATTGAATAATATTCTCATCCAACTTCTCCTTAATGAAGTGTCTGTCAACTTCCACATGTTTTGTGCGATCATGTTGAATTGGGTTGTAAGAGATATCGATAACCGCTTTATTATCACAAAATAAATCTGAGGCTGAATTCGAAGGATACCCGAGTTCACCAAGTAACCTCCAAAGCCATAATAGTTCACATACTCCTTTTGCCATACCCTTGTATTCGGCTTTTGCACTTGATAAAGCAACCACTTTCTGTTTCTTACTTTGCCAAGTTACTAAGTTTCCTCCCACAAATGTAAAGTAACCAGATGTGGACCGACGATCAGTAACATTGCTTGCCCAATCTGCATCGGTGTAACCCTCTATTCGGCAATGATCCTTTTTAGAAAACATGATACCTCTACCCAGCGAGGACTTCAGGTATCGTAGGATGCGTTCAACTACACCCATATGTGCTTCACTCGAAGAATGCATAAATTGACTAACAACACTTACTACGTATGCAATATCAGGCCTGGTATGAGATAAATAAATTAACCTCCCAACTAACCTTTGGTAACGATCTCTGTTAGTGGGAACTTGGTCAGGGTGCACG
>JAOTRO020175347.1:0-11870 GCA_028566515.2 Pyracantha coccinea | reverse complement strand
ACTGGGAAGTTCTCGTGTGAGTTCCTAGAAACAAAACCGTGAGGGCGTAGTCGGGGCCCAAAGCAGACAATATCGTGCTACAGTGGTGGAGTGAGCCCAGGATATGGTGGACCCCGAGCCGGGATGTGACAATATTTTAATCGAATTACAATGAGAGAGGGGGAAAAGGTGGAGGTACAATTACAAAGAGGGGGAGTCTAGAGGCTAGGAAGGTGATGACAACATGGAATGTGGTGGAATGTGGTGGTGATTTGGGGAAAAAGATTTCATTTGTTTTTTGTAAAGAGTTTGTATCCAGATAAAAAGACAAAAAAGTCTTTCAAAATCCATACAAATCTTTAAAGAGAAATTCTAAATCATCTAGAATTTATAGGAGTTTAAGAAAATCTAGTAAAATCCAGTAAAATGCGGACTTTTAAAAAGTCTTTTGAAATCCTTCAGAATTCTAATTGACTACACCTTCTAAGTTTTAGATACACTCTCACTAGTAATTCTACATATTGAAGAAAGTTGATGTTTCATTATAAAACCAATTGACAATATAGAGATTAGCCCATAACTTATAACCACATACAAGGTATCTTCTTTTCCCGATGTAGGATGTCAACCCTCAACACATACCCATTTTATGCACTATATGTTTGTTCTTTTCATCACCTGGTTTTTATATGTGATGAGACGATAGACACATAGTTGTAGTGCACATGCATATTGTAAGTTTGATATGCATTGGCGGTCTATTAGAATATAAAGTTTAAACTTTTGAAGTTGGTGGCTGTCTATAAAGAAAGTTGGGGTTCAAACATGAAACTAATTGGCAATATGAAGAGTAGTCGAACTTATTTATAAACTCATGCAAGGTTCCTCATCCCATGAATGTGAGAATCTCAACACCCCCTCACATGTGGAGAATTTTCAAGCCTAACAAATACACAACACAAACGGAGCGTAGAGCAATTGTGACCATTGAGCTTCACGCATGGGACAACCTATTCTGATACCATGAAGGAAGTTAGAGTTCCACAATGAAACCAATTGGGAATATAGGAAGTAGTCAACTTACTTATAAACTCATGCAAGGTCTCTCCCTAATTCCTCCACAAATGCGAGATTCATTCTAAACATACATACTATATGGTATCAAGCTAAATACGAAAAGACCTTTCAAATGAGGTTATGGGTTGAGCACTGTGGATAAGCGGGTTCATCTTCTAAATCTCCATAATCTCCAAACATTGACTACATTTTTGTTTGGGCATATAGGATTAATAACCCACTATATTTAAAGTATATAGAAGGAAGAAATGAAAAAATTGAGCCCAACTTGAAGATACAATATGCATTACTCATTAGGAAACATATTCATTCAAATTGGACAATTGTTCAATAATATGCATTACATTAAAAAAACTTATTTGCCTCTATTTTCAACATACCTTAAATTAGTGAGCTATCCAATTTTATTCAATCACATAGACTAAAAGAGGATCTAATATAACCAAAAACGAAAGAAAATAGCTAAGTTATGTCACAACCAGTCTAGTGATTGATTCCATGTATGATTATTAGAGCTTTCTTTGTAAGTGATCATGAAATCAAAAAACAATTCTCACTTTTTTGTTAGTTTGCAATATATTTGTGGCTAAGATAATCTGGTCTCATTCGGTACAGAGGTTTGAATTAGAGTGGATAATACTTCAAATTTAGCATATTTGAAGGTAAGATGAGAATGATTTTTCATTTTCAGAGAATTAGACATAAAGAAAATGATGCGATTAGAAGTGAGAAGTTTTCTTCTTGAGTAATTCATCTTCTGTCTCCAAGTTGGTCACAATTTGTTCATTTTTTCCCTTCACCATACCTTGAAAATAGTATGTTATCTATTTCAATCCAATCTCCATACCAATAAGACCTTTAAAATTTTTGAAACTAGTAGTTGTTTAACACATTGTGGTAATATATTGTTTTGGTTTATACATTTATATCACACACAGCTTGATCAACATGTAAAATGATGTAAATTAACAATAATAACTCATTTGATTAATGAACGAAGAAAGCTACCATTTTATTACGATGATAATATTTAAACTGTTAAACAGTGTCTTGTAAACGTCAGATTTAATAATTATGCAAATTGTTAATCGTATTGCGTTGTGTTTGAAATTGCCATTGTAAACGCACACAACTGATGGAAGAAGAAGAATTATAAAAAAAAAACATCTAGAGTATTTAACACAACTAGATTGTCACAAGGAATTTATAGCTTAAGTGAATATGAATACTTCATGCACTTGACTTGAAGTCTTTAGTTCAATTTATTCTCTCTAATCCCACATCTGTAAAAATAAGAAGAAAAAAATTAGGTTGAACTCCATGTTCACAATTGTAACAAAAAATAATTATGCTTGTACGCTATGTTGTGGGTTCGATCGTTTATGAAATAAACAAATAAATTCAATGGGCCTCAAAATCCCTAATCTTACTAGCAGCCCCCAAGGCGGCAAGGCCCAGCAACTCGTCTCTTCTTTGCAGTCGTAGAGTAACTCAAAAATTCCAGAACGTTCTGGAGGTTTCAGGAACTTCATGTCGGAGCGGTGCTGCATCTCCTCGACGCTTCTTCCTATAAAACTCTCCGGCTCCTTTAAACCGTTTCCTTTATAGTTTCTCGTTCGATCATTAATTCATTTATTAGCAGAGAAGAGAAAGCCAGAGATTTTTTTAGGGTTTGGGGTTTTTGTTTCCGACGAAGCAACAATGGCGGACGGCGGACCCAACTGGGAAGGACTGCTCAAATGGAGCCTCGCTCACTCCGACGGCACTCGCCCCAATCGCAATTTGAGGTAATCATCTCTACCTCGCCCCTAAGTTCAATAAATTAAGCAATTATTTCGAGTTAGTTGAGATTACATAGACTGATTTGTGCTTTGTGTTTGATAGCGAGGAGGAACGGAAGTGGTTTATGGAAGCGATGCAGTCGCAGAGTATCGATGTTGTAAAGAGGATGAAGGAGATATCGCTTGTAATGCAAACTCCTGAGGACGTTTTGGAAGCTCAGGGAGTTACTCCTGCTGACATAGAAGGTATTTTCCTCCCATTTTGTTGAATTTGATTAGTAAAGTTTTCATTTTTCGTTCTTTTTTCTGATGAGTTTTCGACAAATTTATTAACTTTTTGGTGGTAACTCTTTTGGGTTTGTGGCAGATTTGTTGGATGAGTTGCAGGAGCATGTTGAGTCCATTGACATGGCCAATGGTAACAATTCTTACCCCTTTCTTGTACTAGAATTTTTTTCATTTTAATTCGAGCGATATTCTAATCTAATCTAAACGACGTGAGAATTTGAAATTGGGGCAGAGGTGGCACACTGAACTAGACTTTGTTATCGTATATTTTCGGTGTCTGTTTGTGTATTCATATGAAGGTCTTGGACTAGCATAATGGTAGCTGAAATTTGTAATCTGGCATGTCTCATTGGATGTATGTATGTGTTCTAGATCTTCACTCGGTTGGCGGTTTGGTCCCTCTTCTTGGTTACCTAAAGAATTCCCATGCTAATATCCGTGCAAAGGCTGCAGAAGTTGTGACCACTATTGTCCAGAACAACCCCAAGAGCCAGCAATTGGTTATGGAAGCGAATGGCTTAGAATATCTGTTTACTAATCTAGCATCTGACCCTGATGTCACGGTTCGAACCAAAGCCCTTGGAGCAATTTCCTGTAAGTACTGCATTTGGTGTTATGATGAACTGTTCTCTGTTTAGTCACGCAAGTTCTTGTGTTTTAGTTTTGCGCGTCTTCTGAAAGGATATTGATGCATAGCTTGTGCTTTGCAAATTAATTACTCTGCAGCTTTAATCCGGCACAACAAACCCGGTATCACTGCATTTCGTCTGGCAAATGGTTATGCAGCCTTGAGAGATGCTTTGGCTTCTGACAACGCGAGATTCCAGAGGTAATGGTGTGTTACAAGGATTTAGTTACATCTTCATTTTGTTTCACTCGTATTAAATTGTATATTTGGAAATCTTCTGTTGTTTATGACTTCATTTTTGCTCATTTAGCATCTCCAATATTGAAATTTCTTGTGAAAATCAATCATTTTTCAGGAAAGCTCTGAACTTGATTCAGTTGCTACTGCACGAGAATAGTTCTGATTGCAACATAGTAACGGAGCTAGGATTTCCACGCATAATGTTGCACCTTGCCTCTAACGAAGATCTAGAAGTACGAGAAGCTGCACTTCGGGGCCTTCTTGTGCTCGCTCAAGACAAAACTGATGGGGCCAATAGTAGGTTAGCTGATGAAGATGAGAAGTTGAAGCAACTCCTTCAAGAACGAATTAAAGGTATAAGTTCGATGTCTCCTGAAGATCTAGGGGCAGCTAAAGAAGAGAGGCAGCTGGTGGACTCACTCTGGAATGCCTGCTACAACGAGCCATCTTCTCTTCGCGAGAAGGGGCTTCTTGTTCTCCCTGGGGAAGATGGACCGCCACCTGATGTTGCAAGCAAGCTTTTTGAACCTCGTCTTAGAGCTTTCTCCCCAAATCCTGCTGATACAAAACCTGCTACTGAGACGAAAGAAGCTCCTCCTTTGCTGCTAGGATTAGGTCCTCCATCCGAGGCTGCAAACGCTCAAGGTAGTTCTGGTGACAGAGATGATACGATTACGAATGGTAGCTCACATACGAATTAATGACGTAGCCATTGCTGTTTATGTTGCCTGTATTTAGCTCAGTGAATACTGTTTTGTTGTAATTTCGTTTATTCCCCCTCACCCCAAAGCTTATTTGGATTCACAGGAACTTTTGCTTGCATAATTATTACAATTTGGTCGTAAATTTGTTTGGCTTACAAATTGCAGTTTCACATGTATGCACAAGATTTTGCTCTCTCTCTGATTTTTCTTACATTTCCTCCATGTGTTCATTTTTAGTTAGCAGGCAAGAAAGATGTCCGGTGTCCTAAAGAATTGGCTATGGGTTTTGATAATGTCAAAAAATTTCGAACTTTCAATCTTTGCTATTTCTGTGTGTCCCTTCCCCTTGTAATCCCCAATCAAAGGAAGTTATTAGATAATCACCATATTCGTTATTGACGAGGGATAATTGTTAGTCGTTAAAAGAAGAGAGATTGGTGGGTTTCGAACTGCGCATCAGGGTACAGAAATCATTGCTATGTACCGCATATAATCATCGTATTTGACTTTCTTGTACATGCTCACTATTTGATATAACGGTTCAACTTCCGCATCAAAATGCGAATAAATAAATGATGCATAAGAGATCCTCGCCCTGTTTCGTTCGCACCGGGAAGAGATTATGAGAGAATCTCTTCCACCAAGGCCACCGGATCAAGTTATTCGAACTTTTGAAATTTCATCCAACGGGCCACATATTTTGACCTCTTGAAAACTATAATAATTTTAGACCGTTTGATGAAATTTTAAAAGCTCAGATCACTTGATCTGGTGATCTTGATGGAAAAGATCCGGAGAAGTTCTCGTCTTTGCGACCGCTCTATACATGTTCAACACTCTTGTACTTCCCATTACTCCATATCTGCCATAACAGTAACAAAAAATGAAATCCGTATTCTGCCTCAGTAACATGAGTTAACATCTCCCACATTCGGATTTTGACGGTCACACTCGTTAACGTGCTTAGTTATCTATTTTCTTATCACGCTACTTTTTTTTGTATATAATTAATTTGTTATGTGCATATGCTTATAGGGGGCAGATTCGTGATAGCACTTTTTTACATAACTTTTGACATACGTTTCGTAAGATCTACTTCGTAATGTATTTCAATGATCCGAACCGTCTACGTTTTAGAACATCATTTATATATCATCCTTGCAAAAAATTAGACAAATCCAAAATCATTAACACATTCATTTGTAGTGAAGGAAATAGACGAACATGGGGCATTTCTTTTCATTATTTTATGAGTACTGTTTACTTATCACATATTTGTATCATTTCTCTAATAAAGACAGAAATTACATGTGTGTGCCGGTGGGTCTAGTACAAAACCGAAACCCAAAAGCAAATGCGGGGCAGACTTGCAGTTCGTGGGGAGTCTAGGATTGTGGTACTAATATATCCACGAAAAAAGCTAATGAAAAGATTTATGGAGTATATTAAAAAAAATCAAAATATTTGATTGGAACAAATTTAGAATGAATTGTAATTCAATTAGTAGGGTTATTTTCTTTCACCTTAATATAAAGGTATTTGTGTAAATTAAATTTATTAATCATGAGTAGTGCTCGTTTAACAAATACTTTTAAACACTGAAAACGCTTTTAAATAATTTTTTTTTGAAATGTTGTGCTTTAAGAAAGGTGCATGGTAACATTTACCACCTAGTAATTAAGGGTGGTGAGCAAATTCACACTCAATATTACGTGTTTTATTGTTGAGTTGATCAGTGGAATTAGGTATCAGTCAACAGGGGTAACATTTGTTAATTAGGAAAACTAATTAAAGACGTCAAAACTTTGAATTTTAATCAAAATCTATCTGAAAATTTTATTTAATAATACAAACAAAAGAAAAAAAAAAGGAAAAAGAAACCCAACCCTTGCACACGCCAACCCATGTTCAGCTGTCAGCGTTCAGTTTAAGAAATAATAATAGTATTAGTTTTTAGAAATAGTCAATGTTCATTTTAAGAACAAGTTTAGTACCCGTGTTCAATCTCAGAAATATTATGTCTTCAGTTCAATAAATAGTAAGGGAGGAAAGAGAGTGTGTGTGATGGATGCGTGGGGTCTAGTGCGTCAGTTTTTTATTTTTTATTTTTATTATATTAATCATTTGTCATTTTATTAAAATTTAAGACATTTTAATTAAAGTTTAAATCATTTTAATTAAATAAAGTTATTAGATAATTTTTTCTTACTAAAATTTTTGGAGGCCATTTTCATTAAAGCTCATTCCAGAATTTTAAATAAATTAAAAGAATTAATTATTTTTTATATTATTCACATGACACCATATTATAGATTCACTAACATAATTATAAGCAAAATCCTAAGGAATAGACGACACGATATTGATATGCGATGGTTGAAGACTCAAAGTTATGGACCACATTCATCAATTTTCATTGTTAGAGATCATTTGGGATACAAACGTTTTACCAATTTTCTCGTAATTTATTTGTTTTTTTTATTTTATAAAGTAGTAATTAAATGCATAAACTAATCATAATTAGTTTTTTGAACACGTGACAAGTAACATAAACATACTCTTCTTACTCATATACCAAAATCAAATCACA
Organism: Pyracantha coccinea; assembly: GCA_028566515.2. Taxonomy (NCBI): domain Eukaryota; kingdom Viridiplantae; phylum Streptophyta; class Magnoliopsida; order Rosales; family Rosaceae; genus Pyracantha; species Pyracantha coccinea. The sequence goes on along the minus strand of JAOTRO020175347.1, from coordinate 4,583 downwards.
AAACCAACACCAAACTAGAAGTTATTAATAACAAGCAGCTTACTGAAAGTCATCACAGAAGACCAGATTTAAATTTTTCTTCTAGTTTTTAAAAATTTTAATCATTGCTCAACTTCCAATCTTTGCCATTTCAGTGTGTGCCTTCCCATCGAGTTTCCCCTTTATGGCCTTCGCCATATAATCTCCAAATTTTAATTTCTTGTATATTCTTGTTGACTCCACCATATGATCAAACGGTCCAACTTCCGCGTCAGCATGTGGAAAAAGAAATGATGCATAAGATATCCTTAGCTTGCTTTCGTTGGCGACAGCTCTATGCTCAATGCTCTTGTACTTCCCATTGCTCCATATCTGTCATAAAAATAATAAAAATTAATTTTAAAGATTAGCATTGTACTACTTGAGTATAATTATTCAATAATAACCATGTTTACCTCAAGAGCATCTCCGACATTCACGACGAGAGCGTTCGGAATCGGCTTCACCGGCACCCATTTGCCTTCTTTTCGAATCTGTAATCCGGTGACATTATCTTCTTGCATGAGTATGGTTATGGTGGTTGTATCCGAGTGCGGACTTAGAGCTAGTACTTTATCAGGCATGGAGCATGGAGGAGCGTAGTTCACCCGCAAGGCTTGAAGCACCTGTTTATGCAGTCCAAGAAGAGCATCCTTCTCTAGCTTCATGATAGTAGATAGAGACCTTATGAGTTCCTCCCCAATTCTTTTAACTTCACTTGAATATGCCTCGATAGTTTCCCTATCATCATCAACACACTTATCACTAAATTGGAAGTGAGTTTAATTTAGTTCACTTCCACGTGTGGTTAATTGAATTGATTTGAATTTTTTTTTTGGGTATTACTCTACCTACATGTGGGTGGGCTCTCGCTTAAGTACTGTGGTTCATATCTATTAACGGTGATAAGAGTTTTTCCAAATAAGTATGTCTACATTGACGATCATGTTTTTGTCTAACATATGTAATTATTGAAACTGTATCAAAGATTGTTTAGCCATTTCATTGTTCGCATTTTCATTTCAGCCTTATCTATGAAACTTTATATTTTCGTTGTTTTATAATAGTTTTAAATATGGATGCTTTTTGGAGAGATACTCCTAATATATAGACGGCTCCAATCATAGGATACTTTAGAAGTAATCCTAGAGGTTGTTTGGGTGAGGGATTTTCTAGGTTCAAGGGATTGATCTCAAGTTTGTTAAGAAATATATAGATCACAAAATGTTAAATAGGAGGGATTAGAAAAACTCTTCCCTTCATGAGCATTGCAATATGTTAGAGGGATTTGTAGAGGACTCCTCCCTCTGGTTTGTAAATCTCTCTTGGGAATTTCTAGTTCCTTCTATATATTAAACATTTTTTAATCCATTTTTAATAACTTGACCTTAATCCCTTGTGACTTGAACGAAGGGGATCCTCTCCGGCCCAATACATTCGAATCCTCTGGATCCTTCTTCTTTAATGGCTGAGTCGGTGTTGTGGCTTCCCCTGAGTCGGAGTCGTGCTTCCCTGGAGGCGGCGTTGTGGCTTCCTCGAAGTTGGTTATCGGCAACATCGTAATAGTCATCAACGACGTAAAAAAAAAAAAAAGGTGAAGAAGAAGATGCAGAATTGAAGAAGAAGGATTATTGCAGAAGAAGAATTGAAGAAGGCGGCGAAGCACAAGCAAAACTGCAGAGAAGAAACAAGAAGAAGAAGGATCCGGAGGATTCGGGTCCAGAGAGGATCCTCTTCCTGACGTGAAAATCCCTTATTCCAACAAAACCGGAAAGACTTTTTGGGGTCTTAAAATACTTTATCCTTGCGTTTGCAACTGAATCATGTTCCTCGTGCTTGCTTGCTGGTAGCTAGCACAAGGACATCCAAAAAGAATGTTTCAAGTCCCCGGAAATAAATCGACCCAAAATAAGAAAGTCACAGGAAATAATTTCCCCTAATAATTTAGTTTAGAAGCATACCTGAATCCATTTGGTGCAGTTGGCCAAAACTTAAGGTCTCTTGACTGAGCTGGATAAAGACTTAGAATTAGTGTGTCGGACCAGTCCATTGTCTGCCCTTCGGAAATCGCATAGGCTTGCCCATAGCCCTCGCGGCCACCTGACAGACGTATTTTATTCTTCTCTTCTAGAGGAAGTTCAAAGAACTTGGCCGTTGCATCCTTCATCTCCTGCAGCAATTCTGTTGCCACTCCATGATTAACGACCTGCAATCATGTTTAACTATATATATTATATATTAACTTCAAAGTATCTACCAATTTAGAGAGTTCGGAGTCGGATATCATACTAGTACAATTGAAAATGTTTTTTTTTTCTTAAGTGTTTGACAACGTAAAACATGGTCGATCGCGTTGATTGTTTTCCGGAATTTGTGTACCTCCACGTTCATTGTTTGTCAGCATAAACATTTTGGGTAGAAAATAAGTATAATTTTATATTTAGGATACCTGAAAGAATCCCCATTCTTTGCAATCTTGGTCCAGTTTGTTGAGCTCCTCCTTGTGCCCTCTCGAGAGCAGAGAAAGATCGAGGATAGGGATCTTCGATGAAAGATCAAACGCGTCTGACGAGCTCTTTGGCTCGTCTTCTTCCTTCCTGCTTACGAGGAATGTTTCAGGGACCTGCAATGGGTTACTTCTTACCATTTCTTGAACATTTGGTGCAAATGCCATCTCAAGGGTTTATGGGTTTTTCACTCTTGTTTCTTTCTTGTTCAGAAATATTAATGCTTCTTGGTTTCAGATCGATTATTAATGGTGGAGAGAAAGAGAGGGTTCTGCTAAGCTACTTAATTTAGTGATTTGTTTTAGGGGTGTTGGTGATAGATGAACTATATTTTGTTCTATATTGATGTTTTAGTGAAATTAGGTAGAAATAATTTCTTTTGATCAATTAACAATCCTTGATTGATTCGTACCTTTCCTTTTGTCGCGAAGCATAATGATAATGATAATATTATTTGAGAGATTATATTCACACACCTCAAATTACGTCTTCCACATCTTTTTAATTTTTTAATATTTTTACACACCACTAACACTTAATAAAAAAATATTAAAAAATTAAAAGAATATAAGAGAAATAATTTAGAGTATGTGAATATAATCTCCCTATTATTTAACTCCACATGGTAGAGTGAGTCCAAATTTCTTTTGGTGGTCGCATTTTTTAAGTTGCATGTGGGTAGCATTGGTGTCTGTATATATTATCAATCTCGTGTTTCTACACACTAGCGTTTAAAAGAAAGATATATACTACTAAATAAAGCCAGCAGTCCCATTTGAGGTCGCGTGCTTAACATAAAATAGTGAAAAAAAATGTTCCTCAAAATAATGCATCAAATAATGTAGAGGTATTTTTGTCATATAAACAGTATTTTTTTTATAATTAATTTTTTTGTGCAGTTTTTTATTATTATTTTTTTATTTTTTTAAACAAACGATATTACCTACCCTAAGAGAGAGGATGGTGGGCTTAGACTAACAATATGCTAGCAATAATATGATTCAAAAAATATGTAGTCGCGCGTAGCACGCTGTGATTAAAAAAACATCTATTTAAATCATATGACGTGAATGTCAGAATTAATTTAATTAACTCATCCAAATTGAGTAGTTAATTAGTAAGCTAAGGTGGATCTTCCGCCTGTCGGGTTTTAAGAAACTTTAGGTCATTGAAAGGATTAAAGGTCAAAAAGGCAAAAAATAGTCTGATTTATCCAAAAATTCATTTCCAACAGATGGCTGAACTATAATTCTATACAACTCACCAGACCATTAATTAGCCAAAAGACATCAGGCTGGCCAAATGTAATCCCCTCTTAGCTTTTTTTTTTAAATTTTTTGGTTGGAGATACCTTAGTAAAAGAATAGTTGGAGCTTTTACCCCGTTTTTTCGTATTGGTCATATATATTGGACATTATGGAACTCTGCTTCGAACACTTGGTAAATATCGTTAGATACAAAGCATTTTCCTTTAAATGAAAACCAGTGCTCTAATTAGTGATTTTGGTTTGTATACCGAGCAGCATCCTCATCTTCCCTGGATCATTGGTGTCCTTTCTGCCTACCTCATTTAATTAATCAAAGAATGGAACTCATGTTTAGTTCAGGATATTTTTTTATAGACAATGTTAGTTGAGATGCTGTCGGTTTTTATTTATTGGATTGAAGTTTTATCTGTTGGTAAAGTTGTAAACTTGGCTCCTCGCATATGTAAAGAGTCATACTCTTCCTCGCTAAGAAATCATTGCTCGATATGTCGGCAGAAACTTTTCATTTGTATGATTTTATTGAGTTCCATTTGCTTAGGTCATCTCCAACAGAGGGTTGGTCAGATGGCTCGTTTTAACCATCTGGCCTTCCAAGATATTAATATTTTAATGAACAGTACGAGATCATATTTGTCTTCGTCTCCAACCGAGGGCTATAGGGCTCGTTTTAGTTCTGCCACAAAAAACCGTCTCCAACTGAGAGCTAAAGGGCCATAGGATCAAACATAATTTATTATTTAAAAACTACAACTTATATTTAAAAACTACAACTTAAATTTAAAAACGACAA
>JAOTRO020175338.1:0-11871 GCA_028566515.2 Pyracantha coccinea | reverse complement strand
TTAAAATTAGTAGAATTAGTTCCCCTAGCTAATCCCCGGTCTAGAACGATCCCTACTTGCATCTAAACTACAATTGTTTCAAATAGGGTTTAATTTGTGTGTCAAGTAATTTTCACATCACGTCGTTCGACGATATCACTTTCAATCACTTTTCCCGTGTTTGAAACACCGTTGTAGATGAACTCGCTCAAATAGCCTCCGAAGCACAACTCCTAGGGGGCGAGCTTGGTCAGACGATACCTGTATTACGACAATCATACCTGGCCCTGGTTATTCAACAAGTCCTCCAACACGACCACGTGATCCGTACATGAGTGATGTCGAGCATCATGTGGATGTTTGCATTGTCAAGACACTACCAAACAATTGGAGGATGCCAATTATGCGATATCTCAGTAACCCCAGTGACAAACATGATCGGAGGATAAGGATCCATGCCAATAACTATGTGTCATACCAGAATGAGTTGTACTGAAAAGGTGAGGATGATTTATTATTATTATGCCTCGGCCCACAGGAAGCCGCCCGAGCAATTACAGAAGTACATGAAGGAATATGCGAAGCTCATCAATCTGGTCGCAAGATGCGTTGGTTGCTTCACTGACATGGCTACTTATGGCCGAACATATTGAAGGATTATATCGAGTACGTAAACAGATGTGTGCAGTGTTAAATTCATGACCTATATAGAGAGTCTCGGCCGAATTACTTCATTCGGTCACCAAACCTTGGTCGTTCAGAGGATGGGCAATGGACGTAATCGGTAAATTTACGCCATCTTCTGGAGCAGCAAAACATGCATGGATAGTGGGTTGAAGCAAAATAATACGCCAAATTAACATCCAAAGAAGTTTGCAATTTTGTAGAAGAAAATATTGTGACCAGATTCGGTGTGCCAAAAACGATCATAACTGACAATGGCACAATCTTTACAGCCAACAGGTTCAAGGAGTATATGGCAAGCTTGAAAATCCAACTCGAACAATCTACTCCGTATTACCCGCAAGCAAATGGACAGGCCGAAGCAAGTAATAAAGTTCTGATCGGCATTCTAAAAAAAATGATAAAAGAAAGGCCTGGCATTTGGCATTTGAAGTTGAACGAGGCTTTATGGGCATATCGAACTTCACCCCAATCAGCAAGAGCGACAACTTCGTATGCGTTCACTTATGGGCATGCCAAGATGCTACCATTCGAGTTAAGTATCAATTCATTACGAGTAGTTGAGCAAAGTAGTTTGTCCAATGCCGAATACAATTAGGCCATGAGACAAGAGTTGGAAGACTTGGAGGAAGTTTGGCTTGACGCTTATAATTTATTGGTGGCACAAAAAAAGATAGCCAAGCGAGCTTATAATCAACGAGTCAGACAAAAACCATTCGATGAGGGTGAGTTAGTTTGGCAAACCGTGTTGCCCTTAGGCATTAAAGATCCTAGATTCGAAAAATGTTCACCAAATTGGGAAGGACCATTGATCGTGCACAAAGTTCTCGGCAAGGAGGCATACCACCTTAGAGATCGAACTAGTTCGATTCATAAACTACCGATCAATGGGAAATTTAAAAAAAAAATATTATCCAGTCACTTGGAAAATGTGAGAAAATTTTCATTAATGCAAAAAGGCTATACAAGCGAGGCCAATCGACCAATGTGTAATGACAAAGTTCTAAAGGGTTGAAGGAAGGAAAGCTTCAAGGGCAGACTTCAACTCCAACCACCGCACCTTACCAATTGTAATTTCAACTTGTCGGGTTCTCTTATCCATCTTCAGTTACTCGATTCGCTTCGCACCAACTGCATATTTAGTCAAACGAGCTTTGCTTAACTCAAAATTCTTAGCAAGATCAGAGGCAATAGCCGACCGCTAATGTTGGAGTTTGGCAATTCGATGGTTGAGATCGACGATTTGTCGGTCGAAGTTGGCCAGTTGCTCTTTCTTCGCCTTTATCGCCTCAACCTCTACGCGTAGAACTTCTTAAGCAACTAATGCAGCCTTGCAGTCGTCCTCTCCTCGAAGAGCTCTTGCAAAAATATCAAAATACTCTCAAGTTCGATCTAGGGTAAAAGACAGGTGAGTGATGTTTTCGTTCTCAATAGTCCTCCGGCTGCAAGGTCTTTCAAACATTCTCCTACAGAGTCGAGGCCTTTGCGTTCGAGAATTTGAGAAGCTGAGAGAAACAAGAGCTCCTACAGCTTGACAAAGGCATTTGATTCGACTGGTGATACAGAGGGTCCGGTTATAGTCGCTGAAAAGCCAGCCGCTCCCGAAGTATTCAAAAGAAGAACGTCGAGCTTGACTTCCCATGAAGGCTGCACAAAGAGAAGAGTTAGTAAAGGAGAATTTAGTAAAGGAGAATCCAAGAGGCTAGTAGATAGGGAAGTCGTGGTAGACCTGTCGAGAAAAGACCTCGACCATGTCTGAGGGTTCGTTGCTCAAACCTAGAGAACTTAATGGCTGAGCCCAGTGTTTAAGGGAGCCTCTTAATTCACATGGCCAATGGAGGGTGTCTGCATTCGATGGCCACTGAGGCAGCCAAGAAATGTAAATAACACCTTTCGGTGCGTAAAATTGTTGGTGAAATGAGCGATCAGGCACCTGGCATTTTGATGTTTTATTTCAGAATTCATAGGTTACGAATCAAAAAAAGGGATATAGGGACGATTCTTACGAAGACTGAAGTGACTTCTTGTGGAGGGATGCCGAGATTATGATCCTGGCGATGAATTGGCATCTCTGCTATCGCTTCCGCCTCGACAGGAAGTGCTGGTTCACACTCCACATTTGCTTCACCAGCAAGAGGGTTGATTTGGCCGATCGTCTTGACCGCCGGTTGAGGGTTGGTGGATGGCAGCTCGGTCGGTAGGGGTCGTTTCACCAACAAAGGTTCTTCGGTCTCGTCCTCCTGAAAGGAAAATGATTGTTCTTTAGTTGGTAGATCCAATCAAATAAAAAAAAAGTGATGACAAAATGATCGTACTTCTTCCTCGACGATGGCTATTGATTTCTTCTTTTGAAGAGGGTTTCTCTCGGCCAGAATGGCCGCCTTACCCACAGCAGCGGTTATCAGATTGGTAGTAGGAGTAACAGTCGGCCTTGGATCTATAAGACCCTCGGCCGGTGGAGCGACACCTTGTTCAACCACGACCTTAGAAGTGGGGTGAGCAAGAGTCATTTCACCCATTGGAGGATTTTCCGTTTCTTGTGCCGAGGCCTCGACGATAGGAGGAGGAAGAGAGACGTTTAGAGCAGTGGTTCCTGTGGTTTGGCTCGAGATCACAAGAATCTCTCGTTCACCCTTCTGTTCTTTCTTTTTATGCATTTTTAGGGCGAGGCAACGTTTCTAGCAGTTCCTGTCTCAGGTCGAGGCCATTTGCTCTGGGTAACTGGCACAGTAGTGGCTGTCTCTGAAGTAGGAGAAGCCGCGGGAGCTTGAACAGTTACAGCCTTCTTTGGAGGAGCAGGTTTCTTTTTGGGCACAACTGTCATGGCCGTACTAGCCCATTTTGGAGGACGACTCGCTGTAGATAAACTCAAGTTAAGATGGAAATGTTGAGCAAGAAATTGAAATGAATGAAAGGTGTATACCTTGGGTTGTTTGTTTCATGGTTAGGGCAAAAGTTTTTTTTGGGCGGTTGCCGAAAATCTTTTTGATAACATCCTCGATCGACGTGTCGAAGAGTTCTTGGATGTATACGTCCCACCATTAGCAAAACTACTAGTGCCTTGAGTTTTAGGGACGTTCGACCGAAGGTGTAATTTCGTGTCTTTCTCTTGAAATTCTTTTTCGGCTACTGTACATTCCCTTTCGGACGAACCATAGAGGTGTTCTCGACCTAAGAGATAGTGGGAAGTGAGTAGAGGCACATGACAGCATTAGAGATAGCCAAGTTGCCAAGTGGTAAAGTGCAGGTGGTAGACTTTCCAGCTCACGCGCTGAGCATCGCAACCAAGATGAAGGTCGTGAGTTATTGCAAACGATCCCTAATTCTGTCAAAGGTCGACATCTTCTGTCTCGTCCCATGCTGAGGAAGGAAGCTTGATAAAAGAGGGGTACTCCCAACAATGGCAGATCAGGAATTTGTCGTTTGAAAGATCCTCTAGGCCGAAGAAGTACTTGAAGACTTCTTCGGCTAAGTGAGAATGAGCTGGTCTAGAGGCTAATTGGAGGCCTAGCGCTTCAGATGACTGGAAGCTGGAAGTTTCTGGCCCCAGAGTGGTGAAATAGACTTGCAGCCAAAGTTGAAAAACGCAGACTAGGCCGTTTTGGTGTGGGTCAATTTTGTTGATGGTTGCTTTGGCCAGGCAGCGTAGGACGTTGGCGAGGATAGTTGAACTTAGAGCCAGGGTGTGACCATTGGCTAGAGCTTCGACTACCCGCATGTTTTCAATTAAGCATTTATTCAACTTGGTACAGACAATAATTTTGTTGTACCAGTAGAATAGGAAAGCTTCATGTTCACCCTTTCGTAGGTCATCCTCCCATCGACCAACAAAGTGGTGGATGAAACTATTGTAATTAAAGAAGTTCTTGTGCAGTTTATGGACTTCTTCTTTTGGGGCTTCTTTTGGCGCGCTCGTCGAATAATGATTTGAGGTCTAAGTCGAATTGGTACCCAGGAAGAACGACATCAACTGGGAGACCAGATGGAGAAGTGCCAAGGACGGTCGAGAAGTCAAGCATGGTCGGGCTAATAGGGCCAAGGGGGAGTACCATTGTGTTGGTGGCCGAGCACTAGAAGCTCAAGGCTGCCATGAGGAATCCCCAGTCCATGGTAATTTCAATGGTCGAGAGTCTGATGGAGTCATAAATGCCAAGGGTTTTCCACTTTGTGCCAAAGAATTTTTCCATTCGTTCGACCCAAGCTGCCCAGGGTGCAGGGGTCGAGGGCCAGGCTCCTTGAGGCCTAGCCAAATCCCATTTCGACCAGTCAAACCCTTGAAACAAGGGTTTCAGGCATTGGTCTTGAAGCATTTCAGTGATGGCTTGTGGAACGGCATCCTTGAAAAGGGGTCTCAGAATCTGGTGGAAAGCATCTGAATCACCTTCAAACCGAAGGTTCTTGATGGTGTTCCGATTGATGAAGTTTTCATACTTGGCACATTCCTCAAAAAGCTTGGTAACAAAGGTGTTGGCGGCCATTGTTGAAGGCTCAAAGGGTTTTATGGGTTTTTCGAGACTCTCTGGGTTTTTGAAATTTTTTGGGTTGAAAGAACGGATGGCGAGAGATTTAAGGGTTTTTGAAAGCGTAAGATGCGAATGAAAAAGAATCGAGTATTTATACACACTTCAAGAAGAAGATCAACCATTTGGGTTTTCAAATGGGGGTAAGAATTGACTGAAGAACTTAACAATCATGATGGATATTTAGATAATCTAGGCGAGGGGTCCAAAGATCTCGAGGTTTGAGGATGCATGTTTGCGTGTGGCGGCGGATTTAATGGTGGTGAGGCATTTCGATGTTTGCACGTTTTGAGGGTCATCATTAGTGACAGGCGAGTAGGCTGAGGAGTTACAACGAGTTTGAGATCGTGCAAACGTGCTTTATAAATGAGCCTAAAAGGATGGAATATTCGGGGCTTTTCATTGAAATGCTAAGTGTCTGGTTTCACTTCTTCAAGGTCGAGGCTCGGCTAGGAGTTCCAGGCTGAAGACCTCAGAAGTGAGGGGGCAATGTTTGGGCCCAAAATAATATTATTGGGCCGAGTTTAGGATTGGTCTCGACCCAGTGCTCTTTCAGAAGTATAATGGGTCGTTCAGTGGCCCAATTGAGTCAGCTGAGTCCTATTGTATGAAGGATTGATTTGGATAAGAGAAATGAGATTGGATCCTGGAGCAAGAAAGAGTTTCGAGGATGAGGACGTTGAGAACTCAGGAATGAATTCGGTTCATTATAAGGCTTGGTTTAGAGACCTGATGAAACTTGGATTGGCCGAATCCTAATCAGATTAGTTTTGGGAGTTTTAGTCCATGTACATCTCTGATTCGGCTAGAGGCATGCTTGCTGCTGTATATATAGAGGGAGTGCATCATTCAAATCCCCTCCAATTCAACACCCAAACTGCCCTGGGCAAACTCTCGCTCTACGCGAAACCTCTTAACAGCCTTAAGATTTTTATTTTCTTTTTTCGCCAACATATCTTCAGTTTGGATAAATAGCACTGTGAAGGAAACCAGTGACATCTTCAGTTTGGATAAACAGCACTGTTGCCGTAGAATTAGCCAATCACGGAGCACCTTCAGCTTGGATAAATAGCACTGCGTCGAGGCAGACTGGTTATCTATCCAAATCTTGGTCGAGAAGGATTTTCGAATCCTTATTAGCGGAAGTCATCTCATTAGCCTTCTCGACAAAGTGAGGTGTTACAGATTATTGGGCTTGGCACATTGGACGCTAAGTTGTTTATGATTGGATATTCACAAGTAAGTTTTAGAGTTCGGCATTCTAACGGTCGAACCACTTTTACCATTAAGACATACATCTCTTTTGAGTACTTGTGTCTGTATAGTTTGGAACCAGTTCAGCGTGCTTATACTCTTATGAATATAATCACCATGACCGAACCCGACGCCGACAGTTCGTGAACTTCGCAAGACTAGCAGCCTTGTCTTCAGGCTCTAGAACCCCAAGGCCGAGGCATGTTCCTTCCTCGACCGCAGTCACAAGATCAAGAAGTCAGCAACAAGCTCAACGCAACATCAACACATATTGTACTCCTTGGCCGAGCTCGGCTGACGAGTTGGCACACCCAGCACACAACCGAAGGACGTAGTTAGCTTATAGATTACTCGGCCTGCATGCCAAGTAGGCTTGGTAGTTTTTAGGGTCAACAGTAATAACACTTGCTTCTCCTTTAATTGGGTTTAGTTGCTTTTGTCTTGAAATTAATTATTCGTATTGGCATTTTATAATACATATGTATATGTGTGTGTGTGTGTGTGTGTGTGTGTGTGTGTGTGTTTATATATATATATATATATATATATATATATTAGAATTATCGAAACACACTTATGTAATAACACTTGCTTCTCCTTTAATTAGGCTTAGTTGTTTTGTCTTGAAATTAATTATTCGTATTGTGCTAGTATATAATACATATGTGTGTGTGTGTGTGTGTGTAAATTGAAATCCGCGTATGAGCATTTGTTCAGTATGGCTATAACTATATCTTGAGACTGATTTTTCAATAAGAAATAAGTAAAACCCCATGTTGAGACATGGTCAAGAGGGGTTAGCTTGATCATACTTATAGCAATATGAAAGGCAGGTGAAATATATGCATGATTAATCAATTAGGCTTCATTGCGATGAGCTGGTGTATGTATAATTCTCTTCTTTAAGATGTTGTTTGGCAATCAAGAGTGACAGCAAAACATCTAGCATCAAGACATGAATCATAGCTTATACAGGGAGTAAAGTTTATAGCACATACACTGTAAGATGATCCTATATCGATACTGTTGTCTATTCCCATGTGTCAACTAGTATTTGTCGTGTGATCATACATATGTTAACGTCCAGTCAAGAAATGATGATTATATATTGAAAGACATGAATATGGAATTTTAAGTATGTGCAGCATTTTAATAGGATATTGAATTTTGAAAACATGGTAGGAGTATCCTAAATCATGTTGATTTTGAGCGGAAGAGATTTGTGTATTGAGTTAACTTCCTCTATTATTTCGTTATTCTATATTACATAAATATGTTGTTTGGTTACAAGAGATTTCACACATACTAATATGCTTTACTGGTTGATGAAATTAGAATTGAATCATGACTCAAAGGACAACAACATAGCTATGTGCCCTTGTTAATCTCTCCTATTGCTTGTTGTCATTATTAGACTCGTTAGATTAGTTGATTCTACAAAGGATTTTGAGGTCAACAAGAACCTAGCATTAATTCAAGCTTATTGACTCATACTAATTTTATTGTTAAATTGTCTGATTTCGTGTGTTAATGAAAGCTCAAATGTTTCTTGCTTTCCAGTGTTATTGGGGAATAGTAAAAATGAAATTAAAGGGACTGAATTTCACACAATAGCCAACCTTAAAATGAAGTATGGACTGAAGGAGAAACCCCAATGAGATCCGTACATGTGGTTTTGGTGGACAAATTTGTGTTGCTTTTAATACTAAGGAAAGGTAGAAAACAAATTTGTGTTGCTTTTAATACTAAGGAAAGGTAGAAGACAAATTTGTGATAATATGCATTATGTGTTATGTAATTGCTTGAGTAAGGTTGCTCTCAAAGTATGTTTAAAGCCTTGTTTGAAGTATTGTTCTGGAATTAAGTGATGGTAAACTAGTGCGAGTATTGTTGGCACTGTATTATTTTCTGTTTAAAACCATTGTGTTATCAACCGAATTCACATTTGCATGTCATGGTTATTCATTGAATAACTAGTTTATCTGCAAGGGAAAAATTGAGGCTTCATTGGAAGCATTTAGGCAAAATCCAAATTACAAGACACATTCATATTTTGATGGTGTTTTCACGTAAGGGAAAGAGAAGTGTCGACAGATACTGATGCTAGCTAACCTAATAAGAAAGCCACTAGATGTGGGAGCTTTCAAGAGTCATGTTGCAAACATGGGAATTCATGATGATTTTGAGTCGGCTGATGTGTGGGAGTAAATGACTTTTGCTTTTTGATAAGTTTTGAATTTAGCCATTTCAAGTTTTCTAATGAAAATGTGAATGTATGTCATGTGATTAATCCATAATGTTGTGATTGATCCTTGTTCCAAAGAACATGCTGATTGATATCTGAAAATGCAGGAATTTGAAAGAAAAAAAAAATTCAATGACTGAAGATGGAAAATTTGGTTTCGATCAATAAAGGTGAAATGGGTGAATTTACGAGAGGAATGAAGTGATATATATATATATATATATATGTACAGGGTAAAATCGATGTGTATAAATGTATGTCTCATCTGCATTATACAACATGAATTTGAAAATTGTGGTTTCAGGGTGGATACAGTATGATACATGTATTATTTCCTGGAGTCCAATCTTCTAAATGCATGTTGGTCAATGTGCATAAGAAGTTAGTAGCGTAGATTCAATGTGATCACTTAAGGGATGAATTTTATTTTGGTCATATATCTTATAGAACACAACTAGTTAACGTCCATGTGGGAGAATGTAAGAATCCTATGTGGACTCAACTTGTTGTGATAAAGACTAAGATATATGCTGATAAAAATAAATTTAAATTCATCAATGAATTGTATACGTGGAATACTAGCTTCCTATTATCGTGGAAACGCATCCTAATGCTTTGAATACAAACCGTTCCTCCACTACTCAATAACTTCAAGGTTGTGATGATATGGGACAATAACCAACGCACCCATGATAGATGGAAGTTGGCTGCCAGTCATCAATAAATAAAAGGGATTCCCTACTCACAAAGCAAGAGTTCTAAGTCTAGGGGTTCTATCACCATAAGAGCATAAAGGGCTTGAGTGAGTAGAAGAGTTCTTTTGACAACCACGATGGCTTCGACAGGTACATCTTCCTATTCTATATATCACATTGTGATTTAGGGTTAAATGTTAATTCTTAGGTAGTCCCAACACAACATGCTTGTCCCTTCTTTCAAGCAACTAACGCTTTTTACGAAATCTTGAATTCTGTGGTTGTCAAGTGAAACACCAGCAGAGGGATCATGGGTTGGAAACAGGATGTGGAGTGTTTTGAAATGCAGTATACATTATACACGACAATCATTTCTAGCACTATTTAAAATGATGCAACTGGAAAAGTGTAGTGTGGTATTCACTCTTCACAAGTGGCAAAGAAATCACACGCATTTGTGCAGGGATCCCGAAAGACTTGTACTTGGTACTCTATGAAGGCCAATGCTAAAGACTTGGCTTGAGTAAGAGCTTGATCCAGCATTGAGACATGGAGGTCGCCCCACATCTCTTTCTGAAAATTTCTAACCGATCCATCATCGGTTGTTGAACAATGACAAGGGAAGCTTGGGCAGTTTAGCTCGGAATAGTGTTAGTGTCCGATTATGCTCAGATTAAGAGCTAAGGTATTTACCTTTCATCAATACCATTAGGGAACTCGATTGAAATGATCGATTTACAAATCCCAATTGCCGAACTTCCCAAAACCAAATTTTGACGACACACCAATCATACTTTAAGGACGCATCAAACAAATACTGAAATCTTTTCAGCAATTGGGATTAGTAAATTGATTTTCAGCTTCTCAAAATGTGTTGACATGAAAATTATCATGTGTGATTGCCCACATTATCGCACATGCAGCATTGTAAATCAAACAATTGAATTAACCCAGAAAAATAATTAAGAAACTAATATTTCTCAACTTGTTGAAACTTGAAAGTAAACATAATTTACTGTTATTCTGCCAAGAAAAAAAAAGCAATTTAGTTTTAATAAGGAAGGAGTCTTACAGTTGCCATTAGAGCTGCTCCTGAAACACCACCGAGAAGCGACCCTTTGCTTCCTGTTCTCGAAACTGCGATAAAAAAAACCCACCATTTCTTAAAAAAACAAAAACAAAAGCATGTATTTTTGGAACATTTATCTGTAATTTTGCGGAAGAAATGAAGAGATTACAAGCAAAGAAGCCGCCGCTGAGGAGGAGGAAGCCGTAGACTGCAGAGGTAGCCGGAGCCATCTCCGCCAGCTGAGAAGTGCACGAGAACCGACGACGGTGCGTTTTGGGCACGGCTTTGAAGCTTGTGTTGCTCGCTGCCAATAGCCCATTTCCCGCAGCGTAATCGCAGCGAAAGGGATGGGGGTTGGAAAACGCGGGACATTTGAATGTGGGAATTCTGCGACGGTGTTCGTACAAACAATTTCTGGTCACCGGCGAAGCCAAATGCAGCGTATACGACGACATGATCCGGCGATTTCAGTGCGTTTCCGAGTGGCGTTGTGGAGTTGCAGGTGTGTGTGAAAATGATAAGGTAGCCAAGCGGACAGCGAGAGTGGGGAGAGGGGGCGCGCAAAACGGGGTCGCAAATTTTACTTGGGCTTTGACAGAAGCCCAATTTTGGGTGAGGGTCTGATCCATAGACTGAGATTACAGTCATCGTAATCGTAATGTTTCGATTTAATAATAACTACATAGAACGGGATTACAATCATCATAGTGTTTAGATTTAATAATATAACTTCACATAACATTATTAGATGGAATAGAAGTCGAATTTGTTTCATGTAATTTGCTTTCCTGATTTGCAGAAATGTTAGTAGTCTAATTAACATAATTATTTACGGATATAACGGTGTTGAGATTAATATTATTTGTTATAGACATAAATGATAAGCGTGGTAAAAAACTTTTGAATGAAACTTTATAATTTTTTTATCACAAACGATATTAGTACTTTAAGGTATACTAATAATAGATGTGAGATTGGAATATGAGACGCGATGAGTTCAAATAAAAAAAATTCTATCCACGATTATTTGTGTGTTTACTGTATTCTATGTCGGGATGGACGATAAGTAATAGTGTAAAAACTTAACCAAAAAATAAAAAATAAAACCACGACTTCATTATCAATTGCCTGTGGAGGAGACAATTCTCGTTCAATTTAGCTAAAAATAAGTAGAATGACTACTGAAATTAGAAATTAGAAATTTTTGTATAAATATTTAATCAACAAATTGAAATTTATGTCATAAATATTTAATCAACAATTGTAACATGTCACATCAACCAACGAAAATGGGGTGATGTGCCTTATATGTACATGTCCACCTTCATATAGCACGAGGCCTTTTGGGAACTCACTAGCTTCGGGTTCCATCTGAACTCCGAAGTTAAGCGAACTCGGGCGAGAGCAATCCTAGAATGGGTGACC